>ML374495.1:342655-353540 GCA_005239525.1 Nicotiana knightiana | reverse complement strand
GACTTTGGGCTTAATACCCCAAATTATATTTGCAGTGCCCGTTTAGTCTTTTTATAAGACATATTTGAGCGTGATCATGTAACAATTACAAATCATACACAGGTACTATAAGAACCTACGAATCCTAAAAGGCCAATCTAATTGCAAATAAGTTTGAGTACACATTCGTCACCTCGCATACTCGGACTACAATCAACAAGGAAGACTCAATCCTAAGGGGTAGTTCCCCCATACAAGGTTAGGCAAGATACTTACCTCAAAGACGACAACCCGGTACTCAAAAATAGACTTCTCGGGCGGAAAGACCTCCGGACGGCTCAAAATCAACTAAAACAACTTCAAAATACACATAAAACATATAAGGAACTATTCTAAATAATAAAGTTTCAATATTTACAAAATTATAAAAATCAACCCAAAAGTCTACCTTCGGGCCCGCACCTCGGAAACCGACAAATTTTACAAATTCCGATTACCCATTCCGATACGAGTTCACCCGTACTAAATTTATCCAATTGCGATAACATTTAGTCTTTCAAATCATGAATTTTCATTTTTGAAGTTTTCTTTCAAACCCCACAACTTCCTCAACCCAAAACACAATTTAAATGATGGAAACAAGAACTAATTCATGAAAATATAATTAATTCTAGCGGAAGAACACTTACCCATTCGATTTGTATGAAAAGCCCTTCAAAAATTGCCAAGAACCGAGCTCTAGAAATCAAAATTTGTTAAAAACGGCTTAACCCTCATTTTTGAAAACTTATATTCGACCCAGATGTTAAATGAATCGCGATTGTGGAACATGGTTTGTGATAGCGAAGATGAACGAGGAAAGCTGCCCAGGTTGTTCATCGTGAATGCGACAAGGAGTTCACGAACGCGGAGGAGGAGAACAGGAAACTACGCGATCGCGTACTGAAGAATGCAAACGCGAAGAACAAAGTTTGGGCAACCAACAGGGACACATCACGATCGCGAAAGAATCACTGCGATCGCGATGAAGGAAAATTGGGCGAGGCAAACAGAACACTACGCGATCGCAAAAGAGGGCAACAGACACCAGAAACAACAGTTCAAAAATGGAAGAAAATGGTCCGAAGCCTATCCAAAATGCACCTGAGGCCCCCGGGACCCTGTTTTATCACACCAACAAGTCATATAACCTAACACGGGCTTGCTCGAGGTTTCAAATCACATAAAATAACACCAAAATGATGAATCAAGCAAAAAATCAAACTTATGAATTTCCAAAACGTCAAATATCAAGACTCGCGCCGAAACCTATCAATTCAACCCGGAACGACGTGAAATTTTTCAGACAAGTCACAATCAACAAAAAGGACCTACAACCACTCCCAGAATTCCATTCCGAGCCCGATATCAAAATTTCACCTATCAGCCGAAATCGTCGAAATTCTAACTTTCGCCAAATTTACCTCAAATCACTCTACGAGCTTCCAAATCCAATTTCGGAAATGCGCCTAAGTCCAAAATCATCATACGAAGCTATTGACATTAACCAAAACTCATTCCGAGGCCATTTACACAAAAGTCAAACCTTCGGTCAACTTCCATCACTTAAGCTTCCAAAGCTAAAATTTTTCTTCCAATTCGACTCCAGATTATCCGGTAACTGAATCTAACCACGCACGCATGTAGATATACACAATGTGAGGATACTTATGACCTTACACCACCGAATGGAGCTTAAATTCTCAAAATGACCGATCGGGTCGTTACATTCTCCCCCTCTTAAACAAACGTTCGTCCTCGAACGTGCCAAGATTCACTTTGAACTCATCCAATCACTGATTGTAAACTTCTAACACATACCCGCGGGTGATCCCACTTCACCCCAACCCACATAAGCCCAATGAAACAATCACAACCGCAATATAGCCTTCCCATCACTACAGATAAGACTCATACCTCTACTTCTCACCCTCTACTCATTTACAAAAGACTCGATTCTAAATCCATATCCAGCATTAGCCTCAATCAGCTGCATCAACTCATGACTACACCCACAAGGCACGACCACACAACATAGTACATCACACATAAGCTCATGTAACATTTTTTATCACAATAGCTGCCCGAAATCAATTCGACATTGGCAATTAGCCCCACATATGAAAGAACTCTGTTTCCAAACCCCATAACACTGATAATGATGCAATGAACACGAAGACTTCATTATTAAACACCCGAGTTACCAGCCACAACTGACACCACCGGGCACACATCCCGCAAACTAAACTAAAGAAACACATAACGAAATGACTGAACATGAAAATAGAAACATATAAAGGAACTAATCAGACAAGCCCATAGGAACAACTCTCTATGAATACCGACTTACCAAAAGAAATATAACAAGGAAGAAGAAAATCATATGAACAAATCACAAGGATACCATCCTGATAAAATTTCCACTGCGGTACTCAGCCCGGTCCAAACCTATCGAATCACAAATATCACGAGGGCCTAGTCCTCAACTCTAAATCACATACCGAAAATATATAACACCAATTGAAATTCCTCCACTAGTTCATCTCAGCTGATAAAATCATAACGCTAACTGAACTCACATCTCGATGGAGTATCAAATCACAACTCGTAAGCACAATATTTAGGAAAATCACATAAAGCTTACCACGAAGAACAACAAGGACTCACTGCCGGTTTCACTACTATCAAGAATGAATAAAACAACAATAGACACGGGCTACTACTTAGAATCTCCCAACAAGAGCAAACACAAAATGGAGTGCAAAACATGGAACTCACTCATAAATGAAACAACAAATAAGGGAACTCGTCCCGACCAGTAGAACTATAATGAAATACAATCGGTGCCCCTCTGCAACACATCAAAACATATCTGTGTGATAGTATCTGGCACAACGGTCTCCAGCCTACTATATGCAACACATCAACGGGTCGGGCCTACCCCTCTTGGGCGTCCTCTACTCACCTGAATGCCCTGCTATAACACACTTACCTGAATCCCGGAGAAAATCTCTCACCCTGTGGATACAATATCCACACCAAAAACAATCTCTTTGCCGACAGGGCTGTGGAAAAACACACAATACGAATCCTCTGAGACCCATGAGTACCTGAAATCCCATGCGAAACTGGTAATGCAAACTGAATTGGTTGACCCACAAAACTTCTACCGTGTCGTACCTTGACTCCTTAATACGGACCAGTAGATTCCTCTGATCTACGAGGCCACATTGACTCCCTGAACTCTCTCCCTAATCCCGTCTGTCCTATCACTCCCGGTCCCATGTGCTCTCTAACCGACGAGCGATCCCTACTACATGCTGAAACGAGGCATCCTACTCTAACTCTCGAGTGTCGCTAAATCGAATATCATGCCTGAATCTCCCAAATGACTCTACTCACTCATCTCATAACTGAAGCAACCAAGCGAAGCACATGTCTGGCCAACTCACTGAATCTAACGGCACACTCCATTGGTGACACAGAACCCTGACGCAACTTCTCAAACTCTGTGCGCCGTACATCTCGGAGGATCTGGAGTGCAAACTCCCTCAAAAGTATATCTGAAGCCTGAATCCACGCAAGTGAAGCTAACTCGGCCAGGCTACCCCCAACTCATATGCCGCCACCACTTATCAACCCATTACTCGGAACCTGAGACATGACAAAAACAAACCCGCTCGTCTCCACAATACCCGAAGCACGAAGAATATAGTGACATTCCTCCAGGAAATCTTGGGCACCATCTGCCGCGAATCCACTGAAAGATAGAAGGGTGATACTTTCTGTACCTCTCAAGTCCAAGGTATTCTTCCTCCGAGGCTACTGTCCTAACCACGGGCTGAACTAAAACCACATGTCGTGCTGCCATAACAACTGGAACCTGACCAATATTATCTCGCTACTCTGGAGTGGAGACGGTGGGAGTCTGAACTCCTCCCATGATCTAGGAAGCAACTAGCGCACTAGAATCAACCTTGCCGAAGTCAATGTACCACTTATACTCAAAACTGCACTCACATCTCCTGAAGTCCGGGGTAGCAACAGGCACCCTCAGTACTTGTCCCCTAACTAGAACTACTGGCGACTCCTCAATGGCTTCTCTGGTAGGCATATTAACTGTGACAAGTTCTCCTCGTTGGCCTCTGTCTCTGACCCTTGCGACATTTGCTTCGGGGTAACATCATCAGGAACCACCACTCGTGTCTCACCATCGGTGAGAGAATGGAACGATAATTTCAAACTTCAAGATCAATAAACTCGCACGATAGGAATAAAGGAAGTGAAATTGTACTAATAGTGCCGTAGCCTCTCGAAGATAAGTACAGACGTCTCTGTACCGATCCGTAAGACTCTACTAAACTCGATTATGACTTGTAGTACCTATTAACCTAGAGCTCTGATACCAACTTGTCACGACCCAATTTCCCTCTGTTGGGTATCGTGATGGCACCTAGTCTTAGGGACTAGGTAAGCCTAGCAGTTACTGAATAAAAATAATAATAAAAGGAAAACTAACAGTCTTGATATAGAATCTCTACAGGATGTAAAAACTTTCCCAAAAACCGATAATACAAGTCATAAGCTCTACGAATCTTCTTCAACTTCTAAGTAAAACTGTTTGGAACTAAATACAACAGTGTATGAATAATAAATACAAAGAAGGTGACTCCGAAGCCCGCGAACGCAACAACAGGTTACCTTGAGTCTCCTCGGCAATCATCCACACAGCTACTATAAGATATACATGGATCTGGACACAAAAATATGTAGAAGTGTAGTATGAGCACACCACAACGGTGCCCAGATAGTATCAAGACTAACCTTGGTGGAGTAGTGACGAGGACTAGTCAAGACACCACTGGTCTACAAAATAAATAACATGAATATAGAAATGACCGAACGTTACATCTATCTAAGACTTCATAGAATAATTTACAACAATGACAATATAAAGTGGAAGGAAATTACAAAAATCAATCACGAAACAACACAAAAATACACAGAGAGATGGACAACAAAACAAGCTGAACCGAAAGGAAACACAACACAATAGAGAACACCAATAACTCAACTCCATGACGGTTTGTTCACATCGGGCCTTAGCCATTAAAATCCATAACTGGTAGAAATCTTTAAACAACAGTTCATATGAATAACTTTTACAAATAAAATTATTTTAGTATGGGAGATTTTCCTTTGAAAACATACTTTCTCCAAAAGTATATATAAGTATATTTAATAGGGAGAATTACGTAAAACATAGTTTCTTTCAATATACGAAACTTCCCAAAGATGCTTTCCCAATAAATGACTTCCAAATATCATTTTAGGCAAGGCTAGTGCTTTTCAAATATACCTTCGATGTAAAAGTCGTTCAAGAATAATCATTTCAAAACCATTTCTTTTTCAACAATACTTTTCAATAACATCCCTTGATCAAAATCTCCTCAAGATTTATCCACCGAAACTCAGTCCGTAACTCAGAAATTTCCATGCAGTACAGGAGGAATATCAAATCTTGCCAATAAATGCAACAAGAGATCAGTAGGAATATCCAAATTTAGAACAACAGATGAGAATGCAAAGACAAGTGCACGGAATCACCCTTCGTGCTTTTACTCTCATCCTCACCAAAACAAGTGCACCCTTCGTGCTTTACTCTCATCCTTACCAAAACAAGTGCACGACATCACCTTTCGTGCTTTACTCTCATCCTTACCAAAACAAGTGCACGACATCACCCTTCATGCTTTTACTCTTATCCTCACAATAAATAAATAGATACGGCACGACATTTTCCTTCGTGCTTTAATATCATAACATGGCACGACACTATCCTTCGTACTTTAATATCATAACATGGAACGACATTATTGTTTAACTAAAGAATTAGACCCTTTGACTAAAACTATTTTTAAGATGAATACGGGTTACTGATAATCAAGGAAATAGAGAAAAATGAATAACAGACAATATTGCAGAAATATAAAAAAGCGAAGTCAATTATATTTGAGAATCAGATACCTTTACAAGCTGTATTCCCCTCCCTTATATAGGAGATTCCTATAACGTAAAACTCTTGCTATGGTTGCTCATTAATGACTAATTATGACAATAATGAGGTGTTACAAAGGATAACGGTAATTGGGGTACGGTTACATAACGTTCGAGTAATCAATTGTGGATCTTTGAATCTGCCTGTAGCTTTGTCTAGATTCATTATGACCGTGCCTCTCCCCTATTTTGATCAGGTTGAGTTTTCTATGGCTGATTAGCTCGAGGGTTTAGTGAATCGTGCCTCTTTTTTTCGTACCTATTCAAAGAATCACATCCAGCTGATGCGTTTTCCTGTGTCCACGTGACTGGCTGAGTTGTCAAAAGCTTCCTTACGTGTGAAACTCTTTTTTACTAATACATCCCCCCACTTACCATATATTTAGCGATTAATATTTGGTAAGTGGATATCCATTTATGGAGGGAATATTTTGCCGCCGCTTTTCCTCGAATCATTGTCCTTCTCTGCACCATAGGCGGCGGTTGTCACTTCCATTTAATGCTCATACCACGTGTCCTTTTCGGAATAGTTCTACATTTACTCGGCACCTTTTAGGGCTTTTTGCGGCTGTGCCAGTCCCGAAGTGACATCTTCAATTATGATTTTTCATCATTATTTTTATTTTTTCCCATGTTTGACGGTTGTCCTCAAGTATAAATACCTTTCTTCTTTTCTTTGCTTCCACGAAACACTTTTCTAACTTTGTCTTTTGTAAAGAAATTTCTTCTTGCCTTTGTAAACATGTCTTCTTCGAACCAACCTCAGGGAGTAATAAATATTGAAAGTTTAACGCCATCTTCTGCTCCGACTAGGAGTCGGAGGGGTGGTAGACTTAGAAGTTTAGGATCCACCCCTTCGAGGGGCTCCTTTTCTTCTCAGATAGTTCCCTCTCCTTCCACTAGATCTCTAGTTTCTCCGAGATTTAGGGTTTCTCGATCTTTGTCTAGAGGTAGAGGTGAACGCCTTCGTGAACCTGGAGTTGATGAAATTGTCCCTACTGAGTTTGTTTTTTCTAGGGATACTCAAGTTCTTGTAGACCAATCTTCTTCTCTTGAAAGTGTCGAAAGGTATTCAACCCTTATAACTGCGGGTCAAATTTCCCTTGTTCGTAGGGAGTGCTTTTGGAGGCCTGATTTCCCTGTCTATATTCCGAATAGTAATTAAAGAATTACGTCTTACAAGACGGGATATTCTTTTGTTTATACGTACCCTTTCTCTCCGGGGTTTAGACCCCCCATTGACCTAGACATAATGTCATTTTTTTAATATCTGCTTAGGACAAGTTGGTCCGCTTGTGTGGCGAGTTGTCGCATGTCTTAGGAGTTTGTCTTCTTTAGCCTCGGTTACTTTTACTTTCAACCATCTTATTCATCTCTACTCTCCTACCTTATTTCGTGAAGGGTTTTTTACTCTGACTTCTAGAAGAAAAAGAGTGCTGGTAACCCCTGGAGATGATAAGGATAGGGGTTGGTACGTACCTCCGGTATGTTGCTGTACCCACTGTTGGTTTAGTGGGTGAAGAAAATCTTCCCTTCCCTGAGAAGTGGAATCGCGCACGTGAGTATGCTTTAGCTCACATTTATTTACTTTTCCTTGTTTTGACTTGAGATGTTTTATTAACACCGTATCTATTTCTTCTTCTCTCAACAATCATGAATAATGTTGAGAATGTCTCTGGTATTCGTGATTGGGTAGAAAAATTGTTTTCCGTTTCTCCTTTAGAAGAGAGATCTTGGAAGTACCTCGCTGTGATGTATGGTTGGCATGTAAAGACCCACAGTAAGGGAAGCTCTTGTTCTTTCTTCTTTACTTACTCGAGTCTCTTCTTTCTTTGTCGTTTAACTTTTTCCCTTTTAATAGGGTTCTCTTCTCGTGGGGTGTCTGCTTCATCTATCTCGAAGATGTCTTTGGCTCAGGACCAATAAATTATTGTCAGTTCATCTTCCTCGAAGAGGAGGATCGGCGAGTCTCGTTCCGTAGAAGAAGAAGAAGAAGGTGCTTTTAGTACACAGCCACGGAGAAGGCGTGTGGTTTCAGATGATGAACTTACACCCTTGACCTTGCCTTCCGTGTCTGTGGTTGAGCCCTCTGTCATTGATGATGTTTCACATTACCCTATTCATGAGGGTGTTGATCTTGCTCATGACGATGTCCCTTTGGCTGTTGTCTTTCCTGCTTCTTTGAGAGAAGCTATCTCATCTGTTCCTTTGGCTATTTTAGCTTCTGCTGTTTCTTTGCCCGTAACTTCCTCGACTCTTCAATCATCCATGTCTGCTGCTTTGCCCGTGGCTTCTCCAGCTCCTCAACCCTCCGTGCCTGTTGCTGTTTCATCTTTGCATGCTTCTATGCCTTCCGTTAGGGAAGTAGGGTCTTCCAGCAGAGAGATGCGGCAGGTGGTAATAGAGGTTCCAGCTGAGGGGAATCTTTTCAAGAAAATGGGTGAGCCCAAAGTGTGGCTCAAGCCTTTGATAGGTCCCTCTGAGAAAGCCAAGCTAGCCAGCCACGGTGCTCTTACATGGGCCAATGAGGTCGTGCATACTTCTTTGAAGGTATGATGCAAGTTATCCTCTTTCATTTTCGTATATGAAATGTACCATATCTGACTAGTTTATTTCTTGTAGATTAACCTTATAGGCATGGAGCTTATGAAGAGGATTTCAAACACGGACCATGAGACAAAAGAGTTGCAGGCCGATGCTGATAATTGGAAAGCACAGTATGATAGCCTAAGGGTTGACATGGATGCTTTGGAAGAGGAAAGGAGTACCTTGAAGTGGCAGATGAGACTCATGGCCGCATAACTGGCAGTAGAGAAAGCTTCTTCCAGTCAGGCTGATAAGGACAAGAGTGTTCTGGAGTCTTCATTCGCTGAGCAGCTGTCCCGTGCCTCAGAGGAGATTAGAGACTTGAAAAGCTTGTTGGGGCAGAAGGAGGAATACTCAGGCGAGCTCGTGCAATCACTCACTTGTACTCAAGAGGACCTTCGTAAGGCTTTAAACAAAGCTCAAACTCTAGAGGAGTCGATTGTACCGTTAAGGGCCGCCCATGAAGCTGCGAAAGCGAAGAAGGACGGATTGAGAGATGAGCTTCAAGTATGGGCAAAGGATTATGATGATCTTGAAGAGGTGGCTGCTGTTGATGTGAACTAGGGGTACATGAATTCTCGCCTTGACACATTGATGGAAATGAGTTAAGAGGGTTTTGACCTTAGTGCTGAAATAGCTAAAACTAAGGAAGCCATGGAGAAGGCTCAACAAGGTCATAACCTTTCTTCACTTGATGGCGAGATTCCAGCCGCTCATGCCTCTTCATCTCTAGTTGCTCCCACTCCTTATGCCAGTGAAGTCAACCCCTCTCTTGAAGAAGTTTAGTTGGTTCATCCCTCGTTTTTTTTTCTTTGTCCCAATTGGTGGTTAACCCCAGTCCCATCGAGGGTAAATATGGATTTCTTTAAAGTCCCCAAATGACAACTTAGGGGCATCTCAATGTATATATATAAAAATTCCATACGACTAAGTATAAGTTAATACTTAGTTTTTTGCGTAGCCATTTTACTATGCTAATATGACTTTTGTTGAGTTTTTGTTTCACTCCTCAAGTCTTTTGCATGCTTCATTTTTTGAGATTTTAGTTTTACCTCTGAGTTTTTCATGTAGAATGCTTTAGATTACTCGTACCTTTTTGTAATAGGCACGGTGTCATATTAAACGTGTGACTTTTTGTAGTAGGCATAGTTTATAGAAGAGGGCCCTTTATAATTGTCATGAAGAAGACATCTCAACTTCATGATAATGCAATAGAGTGATAGGAATTTTACACATGTTTAAGAATGTTTCCAAGGAAATTTTTTTGTTTGAACTTCCATGCCATTTTACATGTGTTTGGTTATCGTCTAAAACTCATGTTGCAACTGTTTTTGTTTAACAGATTTGATATACTCTTGTATTTCGTAACTGTTTTTCATAGGTAACAGTTTTTCGATATTAATACAAGGAAACAACTGTTTTTTACTAGTAACAGTTTTTATAAAGATTGGGGTTTTTACCCGCAACTGTTTTGGAAACAGTTTTCTAATAAGTACGAGGGAAATGTTTTCTTATTCGTAACTATTTTTATTTGATAACAGTTTCTTGAACAAATACAAGGGTTTAGATCTTTCATCCATAACTGTTTTATTCGAGAACAGTTTTTTGAATGAGTATATTGATGATGATCTTTTACCCCTAACTGTTTTTGTTACAACAACTTTGAATAAGTATAAAGATGTACATTTCTTTCTCGTGACTAATATTTTGCCTTTCAACCTGAACATGTTCGAAGGTTTTTGCTTTTTGCATTAGGCTTTGTATTTGGATGACTCTTTTGATTTCTTTCGATTCTACTCGTCTCACTTGTCTCGTCGGGTAGATGGGTCTTCAGGCTCGAGCATTTGACTTTCTGATAGTCTTCTTTGCTTCGTCTTAGCCTTTACTACTGTATAGTCCCCCAAGTGTTTGAGCTTTGAAGAATGAAATGTCGAGCACTTGATTGTTCCTTCCTTGTGGTCCTTTTCCTGAAAAGGAAAAACATTCCAAACTTGAAGGTATATAGTTTTTTAGATGATGACTGCTTAACCCTTTAAAACGACCATCAGAAAATGTAACCCTAGACGGTAATTGTGTTATTTCCTCACGTATTTGCAGGTCTAATATCATCATCTGGTGATGGGTTATCTTTATGCCTATCATCTAAAAAAGTTAGTAAATTTTTTAAATGTTCAAAATAAAATCGAACTTTTGATACCTGACGGGGTATTCTTTTCCTTAGAAG
>ML374495.1:215789-338359 GCA_005239525.1 Nicotiana knightiana | reverse complement strand
ATCTCTTTGGGCCACTTAACCTTGTCTCCCATATTCCTCAATATTGAGACAAGTTCAGTAGTACTTACATTAAAGGTATGATCCTCAATTTGAGTACTACCTCTAGATCGTTCATCTCGATCTTTTCTAGATCTAGACGAGGATTTACGTCTCTTCCTTGTGGTCTATAGTCCGACCTAGTGTTTTCGAACCTGGGGCGAATATCGCGTCCCGAGGGTCTTAAGTAAGGATTGTACCTATTTTTACCTGATCTTCTATCTGATTCAGGACGTCTGGATCTAGAATGATCTTCATCTCTATAACGAGCAATGATATCTTCTTCTATGCTGAGTTTAGTACTATACCTATTATATACATCGTTCCATGTTGTAGCGGGGAATTCTCTTAGACTTTCCTTAAGTCATCTCGTGGCTTCTGAGCTTTTATCGTTTAGGTTTCTTGCTAATGCCATGGCTTCCCAATTATCAGGCACCCTGGGTAGCTGCATTCTTTCTCGTTGAAACCTGTCTACAAACTCATGGAGTAGTTCCGTGTCTCCTTGTTTTATTTTGAATATGTCTTCCATTCTCTTCTAAACTTTTTGTGCACCAGAGTTGNTCTTGTTTTGTTAAGTCGTTACCTTTTACCCCAGTAGTGAAAGCAGTCACATGGTCACGTGGGTCAGTTGTTCCATCATATTTGGGAACGTCAGCCATTTTAAACTTCTTGGGTATAGGCAAGGGTGTCGCACTTGGCTTCCAAGGTTGTTGAGAATACCTATCAACATCAATGCCTTTGATGATAGGTGGTCTCAAGGAATTTGTTCGATGTGATCGTTCTGCTTCTTCATCTGTTTCTGCACGGTTAGCAATAAATTTTGTAATTTTGAGTTATTATGTATACCTGGTCTCGTTTCGAGAGATTTATTAGGAGTATCTCCTCTTCCTGAGTTTGCCAACTCAGATTGAGGATTTTCCATGGTGATGGTATTATTGGGAGGTGGCGTCGGTAGTGTAGGTAACGCTGCCGGTAATCCTCTCGCAAATTCTTGCAAAGCTTGGCTCACATACTCTGTAATCATTTGCTTTACACGATCTTGTTCCACAGTTTGATCATTATCACCATTGTTGTTATTGGATCTTTCTGGGGATTGTTCCCTTGAACCACGTGGGGTTCCTGAAGACGATGGAATAGGGGTTCTACTCCTTTGCTGGTTGTTGTCGTTGGAGTTTGACATAGTTCAGAGGATATCACTTGAAAAGCAAACAAAGATTATCAATTCCCGGTAACAGAACCAATTTGTTTAAGCAAAGAATTAGACCCTTTGACTAAAGCTATTTTTAAGATGAATACGAGTTACTGATAATCAAGGAAATAGAGAAAAATGAATAACAAACAATATTGCAAAAATATAGAAAAGCGAAGTCAATTATATTCGAGAATCAGATGCCTTTACAAGCTGTATTCCCCTCCCTTATATAGGAGATTCCTGTAACGTACAACTCTTGCTATGGTTGCTCATTAATGACTAATTATGACATTAATGAGGCGTTACAAAAGATAACGGTAATTGGGGTACGGTTACATAATGTTTGAGTAATCAATTGTGGGTCTTTGAATATGCCTGTAGCTTTGTCTAGATTCATTCTGACCGTGCCTCTCCCCTGTTTTGATCAGGTTGAGTTTCCTGTGGCTGATAAGCTCGAGGGTTTACTAAATCGTGCCTCTTTGTTACGTACCTCCTCAAAGAATCACATCCAGCTATCGCGTTTTCCTATGTGCACGTGACTGGCTGAGTTGTCAAAAGATGACTTACATGTGAAACTCTTTTTTACCAATACAATTATCCTTTGTGCTTTAATATCATAACATGGAACGGCATAACCCTTCGTGCTTTTACACTCTCATTCTCACAATACACGGCATCACCCTTCGTGCTTTACACTCTTCCTCACCCAAACAATATCAAGAACAACCTTTTGGCAAGGAAAAATCAACAATATGACCCATAAATCACCACATCCGGGCAAGGGAGTCAACAATACAAACAATATCAGTAACAACATAAATAGTAATAGAAACCATCACACCCGGCAAGGGAACAATACAAACAATATCATTAACATCATAACAGTAACATAAACCATAACATCCCGGCAAGGGAAACAAACTATAACCAATCTCACCTAAACAATTAACTTCACGGAATAACACTCAGCTTAAACAAAGGCCCAGTAATAGACAACAGGAAGGAAATACAAATAACATAAATGTCTAACAATTAGACCTAAGTGGCACTTAAGGGAATAGTCATATAAATCACAATGTAAGACGCACGGGCATGCTTGACTCCAACAAATAGATGTTCCAACTATGACTAGTCAACTATAAGGCTAGATGACACTAATTATAGTCAATTAGGCAAGCTAGGAAGAAAATATAGCATGATGATAAGAGAAGTAGAATATTCAGTGAAGTCAAGTAAGGTCAAATAGCCAACGAAGGAATCCAAAAACAAGTAATTCTAATTTAAATAGGAAGGGATGAAATTAACAACCAAGGAATCAAATGTAACAATTACAAATCATACACAGGTAATATAAGAACCTACGAATCCTAAAAGTCCAATCTAATTGCAAATAAGTTCGAGTACACACTCGTCACCTCGCATACTCGGACTACAATCAACAAAGAAGACTCAATCCTAAGGGGTAGTTCCCCCACACAAGGTTAGGCAAGATACTTACCTCACAGACGACAACTCGATACTCAAAAATAGACTTCTCGGGTGGAAAGACCTCCGGACGGCTCAAAATTAACTAAAACAACTTCAAAATACACATAAAACGTATAAGGAACTATTCCGAATAATAAAGTTTCAATCTTTATAAAATTATAAAAATCGACCCAAAAGTCGACCCCCGGGCCCGTACCTCGGAACCCGACAAATTTTACAAATTCTGATTACCAATTCCGATACGAGTTCACCCATACTAAATTTATCCAATTCCGATAACATTTGATCTTTCAAATCATGAATTTTCATTTTTGAAGTTTTCTTTCAAAACCCACAACTTGTTCATCCCAAAACACAATTTAAATGATGGAAACAAGAATTCATGAAATATAATTAATTCTAGTGGAGGAACACTTACCCATTCGATTTGTGTGAAAAACCCTTCAAACATCGCTAAGAACCGAGCTCTAGAAATCAAAATATGTTAAAAATGGCTTAAACCTCATTTTTGAAAACTTATATTCTGCCCAGACGTTAAATGAATCACGATTGCGGAACATGGTTTGCGAGCGAAGAAGAACGAGGAAAGCTACCCAGGTTGTACACCGCGAACGCGACAAGAAGTTCGCGAACGCGGAGGAGGAGAACAGGAAACTACGCGATCGCGTACTGAAGAATGCGAACGCGAAGAACAAAGTTTGGGCGACAAGCAGGGACACATCGCGATTTTGAAAGAATCACTGCGATCACGATTAAGGAAAAATGGGCGGGGAAAATAGAACACTACGCGATAGCGAAAGAGCGCAACAGACACTAGAAACAACAGTTCAAAAATGGAAGAAAATGGTCCGGTGCCCATCCAATATGCACCCAAGGCCCCCGGGACCCTGTCTTATCACACCAACAAGTCATATAACCTAACACAGACTCGCTCGAGGTTTCAAATCATATAAAATAACACCAAAATGACAAATCAAACAAAAAATCAAACTTATGAATTTCCAAAACTTCAAATATCAAGACTCGCACCGAAACCTATCAATTCAACCCGGAACGACGTAAAATTTTTCAGACAAGTCACAATCAACACAACGGACCTACAACCACTCCCGAAATTCCATTCCGAGCCCGATATCAAAATTTCACCTATCGGTCGAAATCGTCGAAATTCTAACTTTCGCCATATTACCTCAAATCACTCTACGGACCTCCAAATCCAATTCTGGACACACGCCTAAGTCCAAAATCATCATACGAAGCTGTTGACATTAATCAAAACTCATTACGAGGCCTTTTACACAAAAGTCAAACCTCCGGTCAACTTCCATTACTTAAGCTTCCAAAGTTGAAAGTTTTCTTCCAATTCGACTCCGGATTATCTGGTAACTGAATCTAACCACGCACGCAGGTCGATATACAAAATGTGAGGCTGCTTATGATCTTACACCATCGAACGGAGCTTAAATTCTCAAAATGACCGATCGGGTCGTTACAACTAAGGTGTGTTATATGATGAAGAATCTCTTAGTTATTAAAATATAAAAGAGAAGAAGATAAACTGATAAAGTTAAAGCGCATATACTTTAGTTTTCTTTTTCTTTTTTCTTTTTATTTTTCTAATTAAAATGATAAAGAGTTTATGTATTCCTTATTATTCAAGTAAGGAAAATTAGTTTAAGATTAATATGATTTTAAAGTCCTAATAGTTCGAATAAGTAAAGATTTGATAATTAAATTATAGTTGATATTAGAGTCCTAAATATTAGAAAAATAATAAAAAATTGCACTTTTAACCAATATGAAATTTATTTGTAAATAAAAAAATAAACAGACATTTCACGTACGAACTCCGTGCTTAGATAACTAGTGAAATGTAATGGTTGCGTTGGTTCGGAACTGTTGAGAAATGAAGTGTTATAACACAGGAGTAATTAGTCATTTCAAACTAAGTTAGTTAGAGTTAGTTAGGGAGGTTAATTAGTTTGTTAACCTCTCTTAGTTAGTTAAAGTTCACTTAGTAGATTATATATACATGATTTGTATTCCACTATCATTAATTCATTGAAATGAATAACAAACATTTCTGCCTATTTTCTTTTCTTCTCCATCAATCATCATCTTCTTCATATTACTCAATCCTCTCTTTATCTTCTTCTTCTTCTTCTTCTTCTTCTTCTTCTTCTTCTTCTTCTTCTTCTTTTTCTATTCAAGTTCAAGTTCGTGCTTAATCACTAAAAGATTTCATGGTATCAGAGCTTATGCTCGAGGAATCTTGAAGCTAAACAACAATTTGTGAAAAAAATTCAGAAAAGTTCTTGGGCTAAAATTCAATTCAAATAACAGTCAAGAATCAAAGAAATGAGCTCTATCAAAGAGCCAGTAGGGAATGGAGTTGCCGATGGTGGACATGCAGGCAATCCAGTGAATAGAGGAAATGCAGTTGCCGGAGTTGATTATAATCACCCTCTGTTCTTGTCGTCGGCAGATGTAAGTGGAATCCAAATTATCTCATTTCAATTAACTTGGATTGAAAATTATTCAATTTGGCAAAAGATATGTGTGTTGCTCTGTTGGGCAGAAATAAGTTAGGTCTAGTAGATGGAACATGCAAGAAAGAGATATTTCCTGTGACAATGTGGAATCATTGGGAGCGTGTTAATGCAATAGTTTTATCTTGGATCATGAACTCTATTTCTAAAGGTTTTTTTAGGAGGAATCATGTATGCTTCTAGTGCACAAGTAGTGTGGGATGATCTTTCTGAGAGATATAATAAGATTGATGGCACACGATCTTTCAATTTTCATAGAGAAATTGCTAATCTGAATTAAGGGACATCATCTGTTTCTATGTATTACTCCAAAATCAAGGATATGTGGGAAGAGTTTGAAGCGTTAGTGCCCTCTCCAGGTTGTGACTGTCCTACGTCTAGAGATTTTGTGGTGTATTTGTAGAAACCGAAATTATATCAGTTTTTGATGGGGCTAAATGAGTCATATTCTCAGGCTAGGAGTCAAATTCTTATGAGGAGTCGTCTTCCATGGGTAAATCAACCTATGCTATAATTGTTAGTGATGAAAGCCAAAAATCAATGGCTGGTAATGCTGGGATTTTTGGTTCAAATCCAAGCACAAATGCAGGACTGTATGATACTGCACTATATATAAGAACCACTGGGAAGTTCAAGAAAACCTATAATTTATTCTGTGATTACTGCAAATTTAAGGGTCATAACAAGGAAAACTGTTACAAACTAGTAGGATACCCTCCTGACTTTAAGGCGAAGGGGAGAAGAGGATCTGGTTGTAATGCTTCTTATAATGTGATTACTGATCAACTAGGATACAATGAAACAAATGAGAACAAGTTTGTGAACGGGAATGGAAATAAATTTGCAAATCAAATGGTCGCAGGAGGTGCTAGTAGTGCTGGTTTGAATAAGTTAGGAAACATTGGTACATGTACTCTTAGTAAAGAGCAATATGATCAAATTCTGCAGCTACTCAATAAAATTCCTTCTGTCAATTCAGAAGATATTTCTTCAGCAAACGTAGCAGGTATATGTAATTCCTTAATAGCTACTAGTTCTGCAAGATGGATGATAGACACAGGTGCTACTAATCATATGGTAGCAGATATAGATTTGATAGACATGTCTACTATTAAGCAAACTCAATATCCTAAGAAAGTATATATGCCAAATGGAGATTTGGCTTATGTTACACACACTGTTACTAGTAGGTTATCAAATAGTATTTCAGTGTCAAATGTGTTCCAAATACCTCACTTTAAATACAATTTGATTTCTGTTGCTAAACTAACAAAGGAATAACAGTGCTCAACCACTTTCTTTCCTGACTTCTGTATTTTTCAGGAACTCTTCACTGGGAAAATGAAGGGGATTGGTAGAGAAAAATGTGGATTATACATCTTTGAATGTTCAGACAACATAAAGAAAGAAGATATCATTCTAGCTGCCAGAAGTGAAGATTCTCAAACAATTTCAAATGTGATAGATGTAGAATTATGGCACAAGAGATTTGGCCATGTCTCTACTAAAGTTCTGAATAAAATCATTCATGTAAAACCAGATATCATAGCTAACAAGTTAGATAAGTGCACAGTCTGTCCATGTGCTAAACAAACAAGAGTTCCATTTCCTACAAGTAGTATAAAGACATCTGAATGTTTTGATTTAGTGCATATGGATCTATGGGGTCCTTATAGGATTGCCACTCATGATGGATAAGTACTTCTTAACAATAGTGGATGATTTCTCCAGAATGACTTGGGTGTTTTTACTAAAGTTGAAATCAGATGTGTGTAGTGTTCTACAACATTTCTTTACCTATATAAAAACTCAACATGATAAGAATGTAAGAGTTATAAGAACTCATAATGGAACTAAGTTTCTAAACTCTGCTTGCAGTAGTCTATTCCAAACTCTAGGAATTGTTCATCAAAGAACTTGTGCTTATACTCCCCAGCAGAATGAGATAGCAGAAAGAAAGCACAGACATATCCTATAAGTCACAAGAGCTATCATGCTTCAAGCTAATATACCAATCAGATTCTGGGGAAAATTTGTTCTAGAAGCTGTATATTCTCATAAATAGAATTCCAAGTTTTCTGATTAACAATCAAGCTCCTTATGAAAGGCTATATCACAGACAACCTACATATCAACACTTAAAAGTTCTGGGATGTATGTGTTATGCTAAGATTATAAATCAAGATGACAAACTGATAACTAGAACAAAACTAGCAGTTCACATGGGTTATTAAGAAGTTCAGAAAGGATATGTGTTATATGATCTGATAGAAAAAATCTTTTTTGTCAACAGGGATGTGATCTTTGAAGAAGAAGTATTTCCATTCAAACACCAGAAGACAAGTAGTCAACCTGTATTTGTAAATCAAGTGCCAGTGGACCTACAACATAGCTGGTATTTTCACACTCAGCAGCGACAAATTCCAAACAATTCAGAACAACAAGAACAACTAAGAGTCAATGAAAGTACCACTGAAGGCTCATATTCTCCTACTAATACAAATAGTGGAATCTCAGTTGCTCAAATGGATCATATACATCAAGATGATGATGGTTCAACAGTTCAACAAACAAATGACATATCTCTATCAGATACAGTCCAACAGATACATGATCAATCACAAGATCTTCCTATTATTACTGCTGAACAACCAGAATACAGAAGATCCAGTAGAGACAAACAACCTCCAATTTGGATGAAAGACTTTGTTTCTCTAAATGTTCATCAGGAAGTTCCATATGCTATCTCTAAATATGTTTCATATGATCAACTTTCATCTACATATCAAGCATACATAGCAGCAACTTCTGTAGAGACAGAACCTTCATTATACAGAATCCATCAGAGATCCTAGATGGATAGAAGCAAGGCATGCTGAAATTGATGCTTTACAAACAAACCATACTTGTGACATTGTCATTACCTGAAGGGAAAATACATACTGGATGCAAATGGATATATAAAATTAAATACAAAGCTACATGAGAAATTGAAAGGTTTAAGGCAAGGCTAGTAGCAAAGGGATATAGCCAAAAGGAAGGTATCGACTATCAAGAAACCTTCTCTCCTATAGTTAAGATGAAAACAGTTAGAACTGTATTATCTGTTGCTACTTCAAAAAACTGGAACATACATCAAATGGATGTTTACAATGCTTTCCTACAAGGTGACTTACATGATGAACTATACATGGAACTACCACAGGGATTTAAGAGTCAGGGGAAGAGTAAACCTGTATGCAGACTCATTAAATCTCTATATGGGCTGAAACAAGCCCTTAGAAAATGGAATGCAAAGCTAACTGAAGAACTATTGAAGAATCAGTTTCAACAAAGCCAATTTGATCATTCTTTGTTCATCAGAAGAACCTTAGAAGGAGTTATTATTGTTTTAGTCTATGTAGATGATATGTTGATAACAGGAGATAGTCTGAAGCTGATAGTTGAAACAAAAAAAATACTACAACAAATATTCAAAATGAAAGATGTGGGAGATTTGAAGTATTTTCTGGGCATAGAGTTTGCTAGATCCAAACAAGGTATACTAATGCATCAAAGAAAGTATGAATTAGAAATTATATTGGAATTTGGATTGTCAGCTACTAAACCTGTTGTTACTCCACTAAATACAAACATCAAACTTACAACAAAGGAATTTGATGATCACTATAGCAAAACAAACCAATCCAGAAGTGAACAACTAGCAGATAAGAAGGCTTATCAAAGGCTAATGGGAAAGCTTCTCTACTTAACTATGACACGACCTGATATATCATTTAGTATTCAAACACTAAGTCAATTCATTCAACAACCAAAAAGATCACATATGGAGGCAACATTAAAGATTGTCAGGTATATCAAAAATCAACCAGGTCAAGGCATTCTTTAAGCAGCAACAATAAGAATAATATAGTGGCTTATTGTGATACTGACTATTTTATTAACTGGGAAATTCACTGGTCTCCTGGAAATCTAAGGAGCAAACAACTGTTTCGAGAAGCTCTGCTGAAGCTGAATACAGAAGTATGGCAGCTACTGTTGCTGAAATAGTTTGGTTACAAGGATTACTTAAAGAAATTGGAATATAATTCAATCTTCCAATTGACATCTACAGTGATAGCAAGGCTGCCATGCAGATTGTAGCTAACCCGGTGTATCATGAATGTACCAAACACATTGAGATAAATTGTCATTTCATAAGGGAAAAAATCACACAAGGGTTGATAATTACTAAGTACATCAACACCAAAGATCAACCAACAGACTTACTTACTAAGGGTTTATGTAAAGTACAACACAATTACCTAAGTTCCAAGCTAGGAGTCTACAACGTATTTGACTTACCTAGATTGAGGGGGAACGTTAGAGAAATGAAGTGTTATAACACAGGGGTAATTAGTTATTTCACACTAGATTAGTTAGAGTTAGTTAGGGAGGTTAATTAGTTTGTTAATATCTCTTAGTTAGTTAAAGTTCACTTAGTATATTATATACACATGATTTGTATTCCACTATCATTAATTCATTAAAATGAATAACAAACATTTCTGTCTATTTTCTCTTCTTTTCCATCGATCATCATCGTCTTCATATTACTCAATCTCTCTTTATCTTCTTTTTATTCTTCTTGTTCTGTTCAAGTACAAGTTAATGCTTAATCACTAAAAGATTTCATGAACCACCACCGCTAATAACTTTTTAGCAATTTTTGCAGAATATTAGCGGTTGTTTTAGACTGTTGCTATCAATTTATTAGATTATCACAACTTTAGGTGAAACCGGTACTAGTTTTCAATTATTTTGTTTTAAAGGCAATTTTTGAACCAAACCAGCCAAGGTTATTCAGTCAGCTTCTGTGGAAATCTCGGAGGGAAATTCCTCTCAGATGATTGAATCGAAAATAATAGATTCACTCCTGATATCTCTTTTCACATAGGAGTATAGTTTTGAAAACCCAAAACTGAATTTGCTAATACTGATAAATTAATTGAGTTTTCTAAGTGATGATAGAAATTTTTCATGTACATTCTTAAGCTAACTACGAAATTTCTCAGAGAATATCATAAAAAGGCTACTCCCTTAATTCCAAACGTGATTCTTCCTTTGTTAAGGTGAGAATAAGGGTGGCATGTGGGAGGCCCGGGACCGGCGTTCATCCGGTATTCCACGTCTCTATGCTCCGGAAGTATCACGGTGACCCGACCCATGTTTTGGATTTCAGTTCAGTCCAATTGGACAATGATTTATAATACGTCGAGGAGCCAGCATCTATATTGGATAGACAGGTCAGAAAGCTCAGGCCAAAGAATATTGCATCAGTAAAGGTTCAGTGGAGGGGTCATCCGGTCGAGCAGGTGATTTGGGAGACCGAGCAGGATATGCGCAGTCAGTACCCTCATCTTTTCACAGCTTCAGGTATGTCTCTATACTCGTTCTAGGACGAACAATTTTCTTAAGATGGGGAGAATGTAACGATCCGGTAGGTCGTTTTGAGAGTTAGCGCCCCAATCCCCTAATAACTGCTTTCCCCATGTCTATTTCCGCTTTTGGGACTTGTCGGAACATTGAGTGGTGAGATTCGAAGAGTTTTTGGACACATAGTCCTTATATGTGAATTTAAGCTTGAGAAGTTAGACCGTAGTTGGAACTGTGTGAAGATGGATCCGGAATGGAATTCCGTCGACTCCGTTGGCTCCGTTGGGTGACTTCGGGGTTAAGAGCGTGTTCGGAATGGGTTTTCGAGGTCTGTAGTAGATTTAGGCTTGAATTGGCGAAAATTAGTATTTTGGCGATTTCGGCCGATAGATGAAATTTTGATATAGGGCTCGGAATGGAATTTCGGAGGTGGAAAAAGGTCTGTAGTGTCATTTATGATCGATGCGTAAAATTTAAGGTCATTCAGATCACATTTGACGTGTTTCGGCATCGTTTGTGAAATTTGGAAATTTTATAAGTCCTTAGGCTTGAATCCATGCATAATTGGTGATTTTGATGTTATGGTATGTGTTTTGAAGGCTCGACTAAGTTTGAATGAGGTATTAGCCATGTTGGTAAGTTCGGTTGAGGTCTCGGGGGCCTCGAGTGTATTTCAGATGCTCAAACGGGCATTTTTAGCCTTTGGGAGTTTGCTGGTTTTTTCTGGTTTTACAGCAGCAGTCATTTGTTCATTGCGATCGCGTTGATGAATTCGCGATCGCATAGAGTAAAGTTGAGGCAGGCAGATTTTTGTTATATGCAATCGTGTAACAAGATTTGCGATCGTATAGGTTGGGTAGTCTTGACCTGTGCGTTCACATGTGTATGTGTGCGTTCGCATAGAGGAGTCTTAGGCAGCAGGGATTTGAGTGTTACTCAACGCGGTCACGTGATGCCAATCGAGATCGCGTAGGTTGAGTTAGTTGAGGTCCTCAATCGTGAGCATGACCCCGCGTTCGCGTAGAGGAAAAGAGTGGCGTGTGTGGATTACTCTCCGCGATCGCTACTGGAAGTCCGCGATCGCACTGAAGAATAACTGGGCAGAACATTAAATACCCAAAATTGAGGGTTTGAACCATTTTTCATATTTTGAAGTTGGGAGCTCGGGAAAGTGCGATTTTTGGGGAGATTTTCATCTGGGCAATTTAGGTAAGTGATTCCTACTCGGTTTAGACTAATTTTCATAATTATACTCTTTAATCTACCCTTTAAATTCGAAATTATGGTGGAGAAATTGGGGAAAAAATGGATAAGGTTCCTAGAACAAATTCTTGAGTTTTCATCGAGATTTTGATATCCGATTTGAGTAATTCTTATATGGATAGAATCGTGAGTGAATGGGTGTCCGGAATTTATAATTTTTACCCGATTCCGAGACGTGGGCCTGGGGGACTTTTTGGGCAATTATCCTAATTTCGCGTATTAGCTTCGAACTTATTAGCTGTTTTGACTCCTTAAAGAGATATTTATATTATGAAATCAAATTGAATAGATTTGGGCCATTCAGAGTTGGATACTCGTGGAAAGAGCGTGGTTTTGAGTTGAGTAGCGCAGTCTAGGTAAGTGGCTTGCCTAAATTTGTGTTGAGGACTTCCCCTTAGGATATTTTAATACTATTTTTGTTGTTTGGGTGCTGTGTACGTGAGGTGACGAGTACGTACACAGACCATTGTTGCTAAAACTCCATTTTTCCTTCCATGACATAAATCATTTCATTCCTCTTTCACTGTTTCATGTTATGACTAGTAGTTTAGATTAGGAAAGAGCATGTCTACCTATTTTACTTGAACTTACCGTAGTTGTTACTATGTGCACCATGTTTAGGTAGTTTTATCCATATTTTTGCCTGTGATTTTCTTGAACTGTTTAAATAAATTGTATCCGGTATTCATACTGCATTGCATATATAAATTGGGACTACGGACGAGATTTCGGGAGCTTTCCCCCTATACTGCATTGCATATTTGAATCGGGACTACGGACGAGATTCCAGGAGCTTTACCCCTATACTGCATTGCATATTTAAATTGGTACTACGGACGAGATTTCGGGAGCTTTCCCCCTGTACTGCATTGCATATTTGTTACTTTGAGATTCGGTGTGCTGAGCCGAGGGCTCCCTGTTGCTATTTTCTTTTAGCTCACTATTTCTATTGTTTTGCCTTAGCTTATTATATCTCTCTATTCAATTTTAAACTGTTTTTACTATAAAAATCCAGTAGATCCTTAACCTGACCTCGTCACTACTCGACTGGGGTTAGGCTTGGTACTTACTGGGTACCAATTGTGGTGTATTCATGCCCTTTACTGCGCATGTTTTCCATGTGCAGATCCAGGTACCAGCACTTTGTTTCGTGGCTAGGGGTCCGAGCAACATCTTTCAGGAGACCGAAAGGTAATTCTGCTGCGTCCGCAGAGTCCTTCGAGTCACCTTCCACTCCAGACTTAGATAGATTTTTCATGTATTTCCTTACATTGTATAGAGCACTTTGAGATAGAGCTTGTGACTAAAGTGATATTCCGGGTTTTTGGGAAGTTGTATTTTGTACGTGGCAAGTGGCGATGTTTCATTTGTAGATTTACTTTATTCCGTCTTTATTTTATTGCTTCTATTTAATATTATTTCTGCAATTAGGCTTACTAGTCGTAGAGGCTGGGTGCCGTCACGATGCCTTTCGGAGGGTAAATCGGGTCGTCAAAATATCATATTCCGTTATTCCTCTTTTTATACTTTTTCAGTTCATTAGACTAGTGGGTGTCTTGACTAGTTCTCGTCACTACTTCACCGAGGTTAGTCTTGATACTTACTGGGCACCGCTGTGGTATGCTCATACTACACTTCTGCACATTTTGTGCAGATTCGAGGTATTGCATAGCCGGTTAAGAATTAGCTAGCAGAGCGGATTGCTGTTGTGGAGACTCAAGGTAAAACCCGCTACATCGTTCGTTGGTTTCGGAGTCACCTTCCTATTTTTGTTCATACTCTATTTTGTCTATTTCTGACAGTTGTATTTCGAAGTTATAGTAAAATTCTGTAGAGCTTATGACTTGTACTACCGGGTTTTGGGAAAATGTGTAATATATATAGATTTCATTTCGGAAAGAATTCAAATGCTTTTGATATTATGGTTGTTATTCGGTAATGTTAGGCTTACCTAGTCCTTAAGACTAGGTGCCGTCAGGAAACCCAACGGAGGGGAAATTGGGTTGTGACTCTATATTTGTGTTAAATATGAAACATGATGATTTAACTTGATATTATATATAGCGAGAATGCAAATCACATGGATTTAATCCTAAATACGCCAAAAATAATTTATTCGAATTTGGTCTAGTTTTTGGCAGTCGTGAATTTCATGATCTCCGAATGACCTGAAATTTCATAGGATCATCGAAAATGATCAGTTAAGAAGAACTCACTGCTATGCAGTGAATCACATCGTATTTTGACGATTCCGGATCGTTTAGATGAGTTTTTTTTAGAGGTTTGGCGGATTAAAATGTGATTTACATACGAAAAGTCATTCTTTCTATCATTTTATTTATGTCTTATTTGGAACATGATAACACATGTTGATTTGACATGAATTGGTATATGACAAGAATGTAGGTCATATTTTAAATTCTTAAAAAATGTTTAAAATGGTAATTTTTCAAATTTGGTTGCAATTTTTGGAAATTGTGATTTTAACGATCTCCGATTGATCTGAAATTTAATAGGTTTAACTGAAACAACCCATTGAACAATACTCACTGCTCTGCAGTGAAAAATATTAATTTTAGCGTTTTAAAACTGTTTAAATGGGATATTGAGTATTTTCTTAATTATGGAACTTAATCCTCATAGAAAAATTCGTGGTTGTGATAAAGTGGTAATAGGAATTAACCATTTTCTATCCCAGAAAGATATGTATGTTATGGATCGTTGTGGGTTAAAGAGTTTTTCCAATTAAAGTGACAATCTTGAGGAGGGATTATTTTATTTACAAAGTCGCCACTTGGAATTCGTTTTTGGGTGTTCCAAGTCACCTTTTATTTGAATCCCTAATCAAAGAAAGATTTGACTCTCTTTTTATTGTCCGCAAAAATAAAGTTCGGGTAAGGAATTCTACTGACCGGGAAGAAGGTATAAGGCATTCCCCGAGTCTTGTGGTTCTAGCACGGTCGCTTTATTAACTACATTTGGCTTAATTAATCTGGGATAAACTGTGATTTATATGATTTTTATGTTTTACCTATCCGCTGTTATTTCTTGATTATTAGAATTATTAAAAAAATAATTTAGATAATTACATTGTCATAACCACGCTATGCAAGCGAATGCATGATCAAATGACAAAACTTTTCATAATTTCGCCTTGCAAACGAATCCGAAATCATGACAATCAATTATTTGTAGTACTTTTGAGAAATTACTACATATGAGAAAATTAATTCTGAAAAAATTATTATTATTTTTAAAAAAAAAGGTCAACTGTTGCGCTACTCAAGAGAATACGCAATTTCAGCAAAGCATTAACTAAATTAAAAATTAATTAAAACTAATGGGCATGGTATGAGATTATTGAATTAATTTATTGAATGTTAAAAATCACGCTACGCAAGCGATTCCGCGAGCTAAAGCGTGCCAACTAATTGCCTAGCATTTAAACTAATTAATTAAGAAAGCGATTAAATTGTTAAATTATTTTAATTATGGAACAGAATCGTGTTGTGGTTGTAGTTGGTTTAAGAAATCCATAATTAAAGACTTGGGCCATCCCTTGCTTATGGATAAATAAGGCTAGCTCTTAAAAACATTAATGGTATTGGGCTCCTTTGTTAGTTTATCATGAAATGGGCCCAACAGAAAATATCTACAAAGAATGGCCAGTTGCTTTTAGTCATTATCATTATTTATTTTTTTTTAGAAGAAAGGAAAATGGGCCAGCTGAAACTACTTAAAAACGGGCCTGCTGGCATGCTTAACATAAAATGGGCCTAGCAGAAAATATTTAATTGGTCCCATTTATTCAATCTATGGCTGCATAGCCCAATAAATTAATCACCCACGTTCCAATCTTATTTTTCAGCCCCAAACCTATCAATTATACCTATTAACTTAACATAAATATTCGAACATTGCACTAATGTATGTGAGGCCAAACAGTCAATAAAAATATTACTAGAACTTTTCCATTGTTCACATTATTGTTAACATTAATTCAATGGATTCTACAAAGATATTTTTTGAATAATATCACTTGTTAAGGAAGAACTTAACTAGAAAAATATAACATTAGCAAATCACAAGCCATATTAAGAAAAAATTAATCCACCATATAGCTTTGACTTTAATAAACTAAATAGAAAAAAAAACCATGCTACAATACTTCACTTCTTGTTTTAATTCTTGATATATTGCCATGATTTCCAGATCTTAAATCACCATTTATACCAACATAAAGACATCCAAACTAGATCACAGTTATACACAAGCACACAATTAAAAGGATTCAAGGGAAACTAGCAGCATGGTCATTGAAAGCTGAATTTTACAATTTAAACATCGATACATGAAATAAGCTATTCATATTTCGTTTGTAAGCATGAAGTCACACTCATAAAACACTAAATGATCATAAACATCTCAGAACTATATTTTATTGCTTGCAACAACCATAGCTACACTTAAGGGTGAAAATAATACCTACTAGGAGCATAATAAACTGCGAGCAAAACAACTACAACATACTTTAAACAGCAACAACAGTATCAAGCAAAAGAAACCGAGCCGATCCAGAAATTTCAATAGAAACTCAAACAGACTTTCAAGGAAAGAAGAGACTAGAGACTCGCGTCAAAGACCTTTGTATATTTTAAGTATTCTTTTCTCCAAATATTCCATAAAGGCTCTCAAACTCTCTATTAATTTCTGTTCTTCTTTTGAGTGTCCAAGATGTTTTCTTAGAGTAAAAGATGTCTCTCAATGTAAGTGTAACGACCCGACGGGTTGTTTCTCTTTATAGAATCACGTTCCCCCAAATAATACTTCTCGTACTTGCTTTTATTGATTTATAACTTGCGGGGATGGTTGGTTCGGGATTTGGAAGAGTTTGGGTTGAAATTGGAACACTTGGTTCCTTAAGGTTGGCCTAAAAGGCCAAGTTTGACTTCGGTCAACATTTTTAGTAAACGATGTTGGAATCGGAATTTGAAGGTTCCAATAGATTCGTATGATGATTTCGGACTTAGGTGTGTGTTTGGAACGGGTTTTGGATGACACGGGAGCGTTTCAGCGCCAAATAGCGAAATAAGATTCTTGAAGTTCTATAATTGAGGTTTGGAATGTGTTTTGATGATATCGAGGTCCCAACGGAATTCCGAGACCAGGAATAGTTCCTTAATGTCATTTAAGACTTGCACGCGAAATTTGGTATCATTCCGAGTAGTATAAGTACGTTTCGGCGTGTTAGAAGTCGATTTAAGAACTCAAAGTTCATAAGTTTGATATAATTGGTTTTAGGGTGTGATTCTTAGTTTTGATGTGTTTCGGGCGTTCCGGAGGTTCAAGCAAGTCCGTTTTATGATTTAGAACTTGTTTGTATGTTTGGACGGGGCCTGGGGGCCCAGATGCTATTCGGACGTCGTGCGAGGCGAGTCCAAGGTGAGAATGAGCTACTGGTGCACCAGTTCTGCTGCGACCGTACCTGCGGTTGGCCAGCCGCAGGTGCGAGACCGCAAAAGCGATCGACCCCTTGCAGATGCAGCCAAAGAGAGGATGCCTAGGTTCCGCAGATGCGGTCCTTTTTCGCAGAAGCGGTGGCGCAGATGCAGGCACCCTTTCACAGGTGCGATCCTTTCCAACCCTTCTTCTTTTCGCAGATGTGGATGATGGTTCGTAGAAGCGAGACCACAGGTGCGCTCCACACGCCGCAGGTGCGAAAGTACTGGAGGCAGTAAGGTTATTTTAAAAACGGGACTTAAGCATATCTGAGGTCATTTATTGCATCCTTGGGAGATTTAGGAGCTTCCAAAGGTGGGATTTCAACTTAGCATTGTGAGGTAAGTTATTTCTACTTAATGTAAGTTTAATACTTGGGTTTTGGGTAGAATAACAGATGAAGATTAGTGAAAATTATGGGTTTAGAGTAAAACCTAGGGTTTTGATAAAAATAGGATTTAACCACGAAATTAGTTATGGAATCTAGTAAAAATTATATATTATTGATCCTAAGGTTATGGGTAACAACTCCCCTTAAGAATTTTCAGAATCCGAGCACGTGGGCCTAGGGGTAAATTTTGGGAATCTTGCCTTTGGGGTTGGATAATAACTTTAATAGCTAGAATATGAACTCGTGAGCCTATAATGATTGGTTTTTACGTTATTTGAATAGTTTCGGATTGTTCGGCTCTGGTTTGAGGGTTTGAGAGCATTCTTGAGTTGGAAGTAGGCTCGAAACGAGGTAAGTCTCTTTTCTAAACTTGTAAGAGGGAATTGTCCCCATAGGTGAAATGATTAGTTAGGTGCTACTATTTGTGGGGGGGCTACGTACGCATGAGGTGACGAGAGTCCGTATGTAGCAACCATTGTGCTTAAGTCTGGGTAGTCTAGGACCCAAAGCATGCTATACTTGAAATATTTGTAACCTTATTGACAATTTAAATTGCTTAAATCATATCAAATTAGTAAATGAATTTATAAATAAGTTAAACTTCATTTTTCTTAATTGTGAAAAGAGGATTGACTTTTCCTTGGATAAATGTTCCCCGGTGAATTCTTGATTGACTGTTTGAATGTGTGTATTTACATTTGACCGCATCACGTGTATGATTCGCGAGCAGGGTAATAGATACATCTATGGTTCGCGTCGTTCGACCTTCCGGCAGTACACATTTTATTATTATGTTGGATCGGGTCGTACGCCCACAACACTATCTGCACATGCTATTTGTTTAGCACTACTGTGACTTGAATTGTTTAAAATGCCTTAGAACACAAATTGTCAATTGGAATGATAAGAATTTATGTATATTTATAATTATGGAAAAACTTATTATTTTTCTATTTAGCCTTGATATCCATGCTTAGTCACATGGTTAAGTATATTTTTTTGCCCTAGTAAGTGTCAAGTCGACCCCTCGTCATTACTTCTTCGAGATTAGACTGGGTACTTACTGGGTACATAATGCTTATGTACTCATGCTATGCTTCTGTACTTAATTGTACATGTTTTGAGGCAGGTGCATCTGGTTACCAGTCCGGAGCGCGTTCTTGATACTGAGGCAGAGATTCCACGGTGAGCTGCTTATCCTGATGTCGTTCAGCAACACGTCAGAGTCTTTTCTTTTGCTTATTCTATATATTCTATTTCAGACAGTAGAGTAGATGTATACTTTTATTCATTCTACTAGATGCACATATACTTGTGACACTAGTTCCTGACACACACATAGGTGGACTATTCTTTTGGGGATATAATTATTTAAACTTGACTCCTTTTGATCATTGCAATCTAAATTGCCTTCGTCATTTGACATTTTTATATTCTTAGTAATTCAAATTAAGATATTGTTGGAAAGGTTTTTTTTTTTATAAAATAAAATGGGACTCACTTGATTATTAGTGTTGGCTTGCCTAACTTTAGTGTTGGGCGCCATCGTGACCTAGAATGGAATTTGGGTCGTGACAATATGGTATCAGAGCACTAGGTTAACGTAGGTCCCACAAGTAATGGGCAAACCTAATTGAGTCTTGCGGATCGGTACAGAGACATCTGTATTTATCTTCGGGAGGCTATAGGGTGTTAGGAAAGTACTCTTTATTTATCTTCTATCGTGTAGTTTATGGTGTACAAAGTTTCATTCTTCTATTCTCTCACAGATGGTGAGGACACGTACGACTGACGTTACTGACCCGGGAGGAGCTGCTCCCCCTGTTGCTAGAGGACGAGGGAGGGCACTGGCCCGAGGTAGGTAAGGGGGGCGTCCTAGAGCTGCCCGAGTTGCCCCACCAGCGGATAAAACAGAAGATCATATCGTTGAGGAGCAGGGCGAGGTGCCCGCAGCAGATCCTGCCAGAGTGGATTTCATGACAGCGTTGGGATTTTCAGGAGGTCATGGGCCGTATGATGCGGTTCATGGACACTATGACTCAGGCTGGTTTATTTCCAGCAGACCCGGTCACATATCAGGCGGGAAGGGGAGGACAGACCCCTACTTCCCAGGCCTCAAGCCATGCAACTGCGGTTTATCAGACTCCGGGTACACTACCCGCGGGTGGTATCCAGCCTGTTGCTGCAGTAGCACCTGATCCCAAACCAGCGGCAGACGGCGATCCGCAGAAGTTATTAGACAGATGGACTAGACTACACTCTCCTGTCTTCAGGGGTGGGTAAGCGTCGTGAGGATGTTCAGGATTTCGTTGATAGGTGCAGGGACAAATTGCACAACATTAGGATACTGGAGTTTCATGGGGTTGACTTCACCACTTTTCAGCTGGAAGGCAGGGCCCGTAGGTGGTGGCAGTCTTATGTTCTTAGCAGACCAACGGGGTCCCCCTAATCACTTGGGAGCAGTTCACACAACTTTTTCTAGACAGGTATATTCCACCCTTCGAGAGGGAAGAACTGCGGTACCAATTTGAGCACCTTGAGTAGGATCATATGTCAGTGATCGACTACGAGGTGAGGTTTTCTGAGTTATCTCGTCATGCACTTATGATACTTCCTACTAACACAGAGAGAGTGTGGAGGTTTGTAGTAGGTTTTCACTCTGGTATTACGTCCAACATGGCCCGAGAGGTGGAGATAGGGACTCCTTATAAGCTAGTAGTGAAGATCGCTCGCATGATTGAGGGCTATCGTTTAACGAGTAGAGAGCAGGGACATCAGGATAATAAGGCTCGATTTTCTGGGGATTTTAGAGGTGCTCCGGCTAGGGGCAGAGCTCAGTTTGGGAGGGGCCAGCCCAGCAAGCCCCCATTATCAGCACCACCACCACCACCTCCTCGAGGTGCTCAAATGAGGCCTTATTTCAGTGCGATGCCGAAGAGTTCTTATCATCCACCAGCTATTTAGGGTTCCTTTAGCGGGTATTCTGGTCATCAAGGTTCTTTTAGCGTCTATTTTAGTGCCATGCCAGAGAGTTCATACCATCCCCCGACCATTTAGGGTTCCTTCGGTGGGTATTCCGGCCATAAGGGCCAGTTTTCAGGGCAGCAGTCTGTGGTGCCGAGAAATTTTTATGAGTGTGGGGATCCAGGCCACATGAAGAGGACTTTCCCTAGGCTTCAAGGCAAGGCAGTACAACAGAGTCCTCAGCCTATGATTATAATACCAGCAATCTGGCCACCCAGAAGTGGAGGACAGACGGGTAGGGGTCGTCCTAGAGGTGGAGGCCAAGCATGGGGAGCTCAACCAACTTTTGTCTAGTCAGGTGGAGGCCAGCCAGCCGGTGCTCCAGCCAGATTCTATGATTTCTGGCCAGACCAGATGCATCGGCCTCAGATGTTATTATCACAAGTATTATCTCCGTCTGCGGTAGGGAGGCTTCAGTATTATTTTATCCACGGTCTACCTATTCATATGTATCATCTCTGTTTGCTCATTTCTGATTATTCCTCGTGAGTCTTTGGGTACTCCTGTTTATGTGTCCATTCTTGTGGGTAATTTTGTGGTTGTGGACTGGATCTATCGGTCTTGTGTGGTCAAATTCTGTGGGTTCAAGACCAGGGCGGACCTCTTGTTGCTTGATATGACTGATTTTGAGGTCATCCTGGGCATGTAATGTTTATCCCCTTATCACGCCATCCTAGATTGCCATGCTAAGACTGTTACTTTAGCCATGCCTGAGCTGCCGAGGTTGGAGTAGAGAGGTTCCTCAGATAGTACAACTAGTCAGGTTATTTCTTTTCTGAAGGCTCTACGTATGGTCGAGAAGGGTTGTTTAGCTTATCTCTCTTATGTGTGGGACACCACCACAGAATCTCCGACGATTGATTCAGTGCCAGTAGTTTGGTATTTCGCCGATGTGTTTCCTTCCGACCTCCCAGGCATGCCGGCAGAGCGTGATATTGATTTCTGTATTGACTTGGCTCTGGCACCCAACCTATATCTATTCCGTCGTACCGTATGGCTCTGAAAGAATTGAACGAATTGAAAGAACAACTTGAGGAGATGCTGGCTAAGGGGTTTATCAGACCGAGTGTATCGCCTTGGGGTGCTCTAGTGTTATTTGTGAAGAATAAGGATGGGACCATACAAATGTGTATTGACTACCACCAGTTGAACAAAGTTACCATCAAGAACAAGTACCCATTGCCGCGCATCGATGATTTGTTTGACCAGTTTCTGGGTGCTAGGGTGTTTTCTAATATTGACTTAAGATCGGGGTACCATCAAATGAGGATTCAGGATTGAGATGTTCCGAAGACTGCCTTCCATACTAGATATGATCATTATGAGTTCCTGGTGATGTCCTTTGGCTTGATTAATGCCCCGACGACGTTCATGGATTCGATGAATAGGGTATTTAGGCCTTATATTGATTCCTTTGTCATTGTATTCATTGATGACTTCTTGATCTACTCACGTAGCTTGGGGGATCACGAGCAGCATTTGAGAGTAGTGCTTCAGACTTTACGGGAACAAAGGTTGTATGCTAAGTTCTCCAAGTGTGTGTTTTGGTTAGATTATGTGGCATTCTTGGGCCATGTGGTATTCGGAGAGGGTATCAAGGTGGATCCTAAGAAGATTGAGGCAGTTCACAGTTGGCCACGTCCTAATTCAGCGGCTGAGATTAGGATTTTCTTGGGATTGGTAGGTTATTATCGTCGGTTTGTGGAGGGCTTTTAATCCATTACAGCCCCTATGAATAGATTAACCCATAAGGGTGCCCTGTTTCGATGATCTGATGAGTGTGAGGCGAGCTTCCAGAAGCTCAAGACGGCTTTGACCACAACACCAGTTCTAGCGTTGCCTTCCGGTTCAGGGATGTATATAGTTTATTGTGACGCTTCACGCGTTGGCTTAGGATGTGTATTGATGCAGGAGGGATGAGTTATTGCATATGCTTCACGTCAGCTGAAGATTCATGAGAAGAACTACCCCATGCATGATTTGGAGTTGGCAACGATTGTTCATGCTCTTAAGATTTGGAGGCCTTACCTGCATGGAGTGTCTTGTGAGGTTTATACAGACCACCGCAGATTGTAGAACTTGTTCTAGCAAAGGGATCTTAATTTGAGGCAGCGTAGGTGTCTTGAGTTGCTGAAGGACTATGACATCTCCATTCTTTATCATCCGGGCAAGGCCAATATGGTCGCAGATGCCTTAAGCAGGAAGGCGGATAGTATGGGTAGCTTGGCATTCATTTCGGCGGATGAGAGGCCACTAGCTTTGGACATCCAGTCCTTGGATAACAGACTTGTGAGGCTGGACATTTCAGAGCCCGACTGAGTTCTTGCATGTGTTGTCGCTCAGTATTCACTATTGGGACAGATCAAGGCTTGTCAGTTTGATGATCCGCCCTTAGCAGTTCTTAGAGAGTTGGTACTACAGGGTGGTTCCAAGGAGGTTTTTATTGGCGAGGATGGTGTTCTACGACTCCAGGGTCGCCTATGTGTTCCTAATGTTGATGGCCTGAGGGAGAAGATTCTAGAGGAGGCATATAGTTCACGATATTCTATTCATCCAGGTGCTACGAAGATGTATCGTGACCTGAGGCAACACTACTGGTGGCGGCGGATGACAAAAGACATAGTGGAGTATGTGGTTAGATGTCTAAATTTCCAAAATGTTAAGTATGAGCACCAGAGGCCAGGAGGCCTACTCCAGCAGATGTCTATACCCTAGTAGAAATGGGAGCGCATCACTATGGACATCGTAGTTGGGTTGCCGCGGACTTTGCGGAGGTTTGATGCGGTTTGGTTTATTGTAGATAGGTTGACCAAGTCAGCACACTTCATTCCAGTAGCCACTACTTATGCTTCAGAGAGGTGGGGCCAGATCTACATTCGGGAGATAGTTCGGTTGCACGGTGTGCCGGTGTCCATCATATCAGATAAAGGTCCTCAGTTCACCTCGCATTTCTGGAGAGGTGTACAGAGTGAGTTGGGCACCTATGCAAAGCTCAGCACAGCATTTCATCCTCAGACTGACAGGCAGTCGGAGCGGACAATTCAAATATTGGAGGACATGCTCAGAGCATGGGTGATTGACTTTGGAGGGCAGTGGGACCAGTTCTTGCCCTTGGTGGAGTTTGCTTACAAATACAGCTACCAGTCCATCATTGATATGGATCCATTTAAGGCTTTATCTGGTCGGCGATGTCGTTACCCCATTGGGTGGTTTGAGTCTAGAAAGGCTAAGTTATATGGTACCAATTTGGTAAAGTATGCCTTGGAAAGGGTAAAGTTGATTCAGGAGAGACTTCGCACGGCACAGTCCAGGCAGAAGAGTTACGCGGATCAGAAGGTGCGTGATGTATCATTTATGGTCGGCGAGAAGGTTCTGTTGAAAGTCTTGCCGATGAAGGGAATTATGAGGTTCGGGAAGAAGGGCAAGTTGAGCCCAAGGTTTATAGGTCCATTTGAGGTGTTGAGGCGCATTGGGGAGGTTGCTTATGATCTTGCTCTACCTCCCAGCTATCGCGGCCCCCCATCTCTTTTCGGATTGGTCAGGGTTTCCGACATTATTGGGATAACTCGTTTCCTTTTGGAAAAGGGTTATAATGAGTTCGAAGAGTCGCCACCTAACGAATTAAGGTGCGTTAGGGCACCTATTAAGTATCATTCATAACACTAAATGCATAACCATAAATTGGGTAAGGGCTTGAAATTACTTCAAGGGGAAGGTGTTAGGCACCCCTCAAAGTCCACAACTGTGGGTCCCGACCGAACAACTTTGTGAATTCATTCAAGTAGCAAGTAAACAGTCCAAGCACACATATGTAAACAAATAAAGGTTTTAATAGATTAGCAGTCCAAGCACACATATGTAAAGGATAAGGGAGGCCCTAAGTATTTATACTATAGCATCACATCTGTACAATGCTTGGTAATCACTCTTCAATGAGAGGCTACACGTTGCATTAGCGTACATGTCATCATATCCTTATCTACCCATTATCCCAACCCTTAGTGGTTATTAAGAAAGTTTTGTTTAACGAGCTCTAAGCGTGCTGTTACCCATCCCTTCTTCGTGGTCCCGGAGGAGTTTAGGACCTCTAATATACTAGAAGTTCTAGACAAACCCCTATTGTTTTTGAAAAAGGGAAAACTAGGCGACAAGCAAGAACAAGTAGGACTAGCACATAAGCGACAACAACAGTTAAGAGGCTCAGATTCACCTCCACACATAATGCAAGTAAACAACACGTCTCAAAACACAGACGAAGGAAGTTTTATTAGAAGAAAGGATCCTAAGACAGGATATCTAAGTGAACTTAATATGCAGAACATGCAACACTGTGTCATAATGCAATGGCAGGGTCCTAATCAGTTTGCCTACTGATTTTAAGACCCCTAGGACTTTAAGCAGTAAACATAATCAACACGCAATTTCTAGTTTATAGAGATTAATTACCTAAGGCTTGCCTAGGCGTGGGACTGAATACGATCATAATTACAGGAGATGTCTAACAGTTTTGAAATTGTTTAACCTACAAACATGTTGTTCTATGTGACACAGACTTAAAAAAGGGGAATTTGTACCAGTTTTTATTCAGAAGTAGACATATTTAATGGAACTAGGCGTGTTCATACAAAAGCAAGCACGGTTCCTAGAACATGGTATCTAAATGCATACTAGAAGGTCAGTTTATTAGAACAAGATTGTTAACCTGTTAGCAGGATTTCTAAGTAAAAAACATCTGTTGAAGCATGAATTAGTGATATGCTGAAGCAATAAACGTGAAGCCCTAAGAACATGATATCTAATGCAGGCTTAGCATGATTTTGATGAAAATTAACACATTGGTCCTAAGACATGTATTCTAGTGCAGATTCACAGAATACAGAGCCTATGAACATAGTTTCTACCCAGTTTCTACCCAGTTTCTACCCATAGTACCATACACTACCCTCCCTTTTAACTATCACCACGATATCTATTTACAAATAGTTATTACAGACCAATGGTTGAATGAATTACATAAATAAATAAAAGAGAAGAAGTTAAACTATAGGGTGCCTGAAGCAGGCCCAAATATGGCATGAAGATACCAGGCCTTCAATAGTCTCAAATGCCAAAGATTTCAAAACCAATTCCATGTCCAGGTGTGTCAGAGTTCCCTAGGGACCTCAAGGACCCCGGGCAGTGCTCACACCTAGACTTTCATAACAGGGATTGAGTAAGTGCACTGTAGAGTAGCCAGCCCCAGTGCCAGAGTTCGGAGGAATCTCAAGGATCCCAAGGAAGTACACACACTGGAGGGGCAGAACCTATTGACCTAAGATTGAAGTGAGAGTGCTTGACAAAGTTATAAAATATTCTTAATGAGAAAATGGTGTAGAGATAACTCTAGGAGTGAAAAGATTTTTCAGAAAAATAGGAACTACTTCGGTAGTAAAACAATTTGAGAAAAGCATTGAAACACTTTTGAAATCAGAACTCAAGTCAATTGTCCTTAGAACAAACAGATTCAGGAATACTCAGCAGACAGATTCCAAACAGGGATAGAGGGGTTGGGGACACATAGAATACACATCAATGTACAGTGGAGCACATAAACAACAAGATGCACAAAATTCTCAAGGGTTTTTATAAAATTCATAGGTTTGTTATAAAGTAGGTGACTGAGACATAGAGCAGGGATCACAGTAAAGTCATATTGAAAACATATGAACACTGGACAAGATCAAGACACAACTATAATCGATTTCGAACCCTAAGAAACTAGGTGACTTAATATGATCTCTTCAGTGAAGAAGAATGGGCAGGGGTAAGTAGACATGCTGGACAAACAATCAAGTAGACAACTATATTTATACATGCTAACTACAGATTGAACAAACAGGGTTTGAACATGCTAGTTATACATTGAACAAGACAAGGCTTTAAACATGCTAAGCAAGGAAGTAAAGAAGAAAACATATTGGATTCCTGGTCAACGGAATAGTGCAGGAATGAAACACACAGGGTTTAGTTTCCAAAATTTAACTAAAGACATACCAATTGAAGAAAAGTGTGCAGAATATAAAGCAGGTGTAGTTCCAATGTCTAGCTTTGGCTTTCAGCCGGCTAGACCAAGGGTTAACACAAGTAGTAGAGAAAGAAAAGAGAGTTTGAGTGTGAGTCTGTGTGTGAACTAATGTTCGTGTGTTGAGAGGTGAAACAGGGGAGTTTATATAGTAGTTTAAGAGTAGGACAAACAAGGTAAAAAGAAATCAGAAGCCAGCAATTAAGGAAATCACATAATTCAATCACATAAGGAGTTCGAAATACACTCCTTTAATTAAGGGCAATTGATCATGCGTAATAGCAGAGATTCAATTAAGGCAAGGAGTTTAAATAGAACCAACTGAGGGAGTCATAATAGACTCCTTTAATTAAGGGCAATTGATCAAGCGTAATTTTCACGCCCCAAAATCGAGGGACGCGACCGGCACACAACCGGGTGACCCCAGTCAAGCGAACCTGAATTGCCTTTCCTACACAACGCGCTTCCCTGTGTTTATATCATCCATTATTTATGTGAAACAGTGAGATAAGCTTAAAAGTGTGTGATTACCACAATAAATCCAATTTTTCCTCATTTTACGTTATTATACTAGATTTCCCAAAACATACATAATAGATACAACACTTCCAAATACGGACCACGATTCCAAACCGTATGCTTAGTACCCAAAATACATATATACTTTCCCCACATTGTGTCTACGGAGCCTCTACAAGTATAAATGATTTATATACTACTTGCCGGCAACAAGGTACCGGCTATACCTTACACTACACCCTAAACTCAAATTAAGGTGACATGAGCCACACGTGGCTCCGAGAGGAAGTGGGGCTCACCAGAACAGCTGGTGAAAAGGAGAGGAGGCACTACTGATGGTGGGCTGAATTACCTGCTGTAGAACCACCTACATTTATGTAAGAAAATATACAGCCTCCGACAAAAGGGACGTTAGTACTGTAGAAGAGTACTAGTATGTATGAACAAACTTTATCCCAAGTACAATCAAACAATACACAAGTAAGAAACAATAATAGAACCAATCAATCAATGCACGTGGAAAAGAACAACCAAAATATCAAGTTTCACAATCTCTCCTTTCCCCCTTTCAACATTACCATATTCAAGAGTTTCCCCGATTTTTTCTCATTTCCATGGTGATAACGATCACATTCCGTCCTTATTACCTCGGCCACCCCTATTACCTCGGCCTCCCTTATTACCTCGGCCTCCCTTATTTCCTCAGCCACCCTTATTACCTCACATCATATTATCTTTATTAGTTCGTGTTGCGGCGCGCAACCCGATCCGACCCGACAATCAACAATTAACCATAACAATCAATCACAAGAATTAACATTTCAAGGAACACAAGTTCATATCAACAATTTATTTATTTAGGACCAAGCCACCATAGTTATTACCAAGCAGTAATTCATGTACACGGTGCTGCCATAATCGTTCAACTCAATTACATCGTTTCACAATACCCTTTTTCCATTACTTTCCACGCATGACTTTTAACCATTATATACATTCCCACACTTGGGCGCATCAACAATCTTTCATTCATTAACACATACTTTCATATCGATACTCTCGAGCATTTACGAGCTTTGCACATAATGAGACAGGCACATCAATACACCTTTCACAACCTCATATAGCACGGTAATATGACAATCAACTAGGACAAATCAAAGAGTAGAATCTTGAGTCTCAACACATTTGAACAATCAATTCACATATTATCAACAAGGCACATGTCGTATGCTCGGACCCAACAAGGGGTTTCTAGAAGGGTTAAAGTTAGCCATACATACCTAGGGTCGAAATCCCTTTTTAACTTTTACTCACAAATCACCGAACCGACTAGTACTGTCAATCTAGTTCACAATTAAACATATTCAACTCAGATTTGGAAATCAATTTTGAACTCTTTTAAGCATTCTATCGAATGCTATGTGACCCCATTAGATCACCACCCCTTCTTTGTGAACTTTAGCCTAACCCTCTCTCCTTACTAGATTATGGACATAAATGAGCATGCATGCAAGGTATCAACTTATATTTTCAAGAATCAACCATGAGAGTCCCTTTTTTGTTTAAAACCTGAAAACCAATAGAAAAAGGGGTTGGGATTCTTACTTGTTAGAATGAAGAAGAGGATGATTACTCAAAATTTCCAGGCCTGAGTGACTTTGAAAATCAAATTGATAAAGATGAAGCTTTCTCTCTCAAGAACCCTCTCTCCCCTCTCTCTAATTTTGTTCAAAAAATGGTTAAAAATGAAGGGGAGGGGTGTTTTAATGAACTGGGGTGGGGTTTTAAAAGTTAGAAAAATAGGGTGCGACAAAAGAATGCGGTCAGGAATGCGATCGCATTCCTGACATGCGGTCCGCAGAATCGACCGAATAATGGCCCTCAAGATGGGCCAAAATTCAAAACACACTGTCCATGTATGAGAACATTGTGTGGTCCGCATACACGTTGTGCGATTGCATAATGCGTCGCATAACTTCCCTCCCAAAATCAAAGGCAACAATGCGACATATATGCGGTCCGTAGAACTGAAATGCGATCGCACATTGGACCGCATAGTTGACCTCAAATGGGGCAGTGATCTGCCCGGGTATGCGACCATTATGCAGTCTGCATACACGTTATGCTATCGCATAGTGTGTCGCATAACATCCACTTTCTGGAAAATTTTATTCTTTAAGTCTCGGGGTACTTTTACTCAATTTAGATTCGTTTTAAAAATTTTCACATTAAAAAAAAATTCGGGGACTNATCAATTAGTTTTGAAAGCATGATATGCAAATTTCCATATTTTCACTAACTCCAACATTTCAGAAAACTTTCGCCAGAGTTCCCTTTGTAATTAGACCTACCTACCTGTAAGAGAGCCCCCGAAACACATTTCCAAGAACCATTACACAGTTTTAATCACCCAATAATTCACACTTTACGTTGTTACCTCAACAATTTTCAAACATTCAATCATTTTGTCAACTACACATAGCTCTTTTTTCTTATACCACAAATTTGCATATGATTCACATTTTTGCACATAACTTGGTCATTTTAATGAGTCCCATACAACCCAAGTACCTCAATATACCATATTCATTTCAATTAATCATTACCAACCTACACTACTATTAATCACTTACCTAACACATATGTTTCACAAAACTTTCATTTACTTCAAGGGTTGCACACTACCCAAATAGTAACAACGGGTTCAATTTCAGCACACATTGGGAAATTACAACAATACGGCAATTAGGGGAGATGGGGTGCTTTTGCACAAAACTGAACAAAAAATATAACTTGCTTAGAGATGACAGTTCGGACGAACACTACTAGATTTATTCAAACAAATGGGGATGTTTCTCTTTCATCTCATTTTTCGCTTCCCACGTGGCTTCCTCAACGTGCTTACTTCGCCACAGTACTTTAACAGAAGCAATTTCTTTGTTCCTTAATCTACGGACTTGTTTATCAAGAATAGCAACCGGAACCTCATCATACGATAGTTATTCATTAATCTCAATAGTCTCAACTGGCACGATGGCTGATGGATCTCCAACCACTTTCTTCAACATAGACACGTGGAACACCGAGTGCACTAATGACAATTCAGGGGTAATTCCAACCTATAAGCCACTTGTCCTATCCTTTGAGCAATCCGATATGGACCGACATACCTTGGGCTCAATTTCCCTTTCTTCCCAAACCGCATCACTCCCTTTATGGGATATACCTTCAAGAATATCCAATCATCTACTTGGAATTCCAATTCCCTTCGACAAACGTCCGCATAGGATTTTTGACGGCTCTGAGCGGTTTTCATCCTCTCTTGAATGAAACAATTCTGCTTCACCAACCTCGAACCACGCAATCAGAGATCTACACCTTCTTCTGTACAATGTCTCAAATAGGGCAATCTGAATACTAGCGTGAAAGTTGTTATTGTAAGAAAATTTGATAAGAGGTAAATGATCATCCCAACTACCCTTGAAGTCCAACACACAAGCCCGTAACATATCTTCAAGCATCTGAATAGTCCGCTCTGCCTGACCATCATTCTGTGGATGGAAAGCTGTGCTGAGATTTACCTGAGTACCCAAACCTTGCTGAAAATTCCTCCAAAAATTAGCCATGAACTGGGCTGCTCGGTCTGAGATAATGGAAACTGGAGTACCATGAAGCCTGACTATTTCCTTGGTATATAACTTAGTGTACTGTTCTGCAGTATCGGTGGACTTGACCGGCAAAAAGTGAGCTGATTTCGTGAGTCGATCCACTATGTCCCAAATCGAGTGAACTTGCGCTGAGTGCGAGGTAACCCTACCACTAAATCCATGTTTATCATTTCCCATTTCCATATTGGAATTTCCATAAGCTGAGTTAACCCACCAGACCTCTGATGCTCGGCCTTCACGTGCTGACAATTCGGACATTTAGATACAAAGTCTGCCACATCTCTTTTCATGCCGCTCCACCAATAAACTTCCCGAAGATCTTGATACATTTTCATAGAACCTGGGTGCACGGAATACCTGGAACTGTGAGCTTCCGCCATCACCCTCTCCCAAAGATTATCCACATCAGGAACACATAGCATTCCCTAGCACCGCAAAACACCATCATCTCTTCCGAGTGAGAATGCCAAAATCTTGCTATTCAAAACTGCCCCCTTCAACTGCGTCAATGTTGGATCAATAAACTCCTACTCCTTGACTTCCGCTACAAGTGATGATTCTGCCCCATTATGCACCATGACTTTCCCCTCGTCTGAGATCGAGAGAAGATCCCCAGACTAGCCAATCGACAAACCTCCTGAGCCCACGGCCTCTGATCTTCCTCCAAATGAGCCAGACTACCCATAGACTTCCGACTGAGAGCGTCGGCCACTACATTTTCTTTCCCTGTATGGTACAGAATGTTCATATCATAATCTTTATGCAATTCTACCATCGCCGTTGTCTTAAATTCAACTCCCTCTGCTTGAACAAATATTGGAGACTCTTGTGGTCTGAGAACACGTCCACATAGACCCCATACGAATAATGCCAAAAGATTTCAATGCAAACACAACTGCCGCGAGTTCTAAATCGTGCGTCGGATAATTCTTCCCGTGATTCTTGAGTTTCTTGGAAGCATAGGCTATAACCTTCTCGTTTTGAATCAACACATATCCCAAACCAACCCTTGAAGCATAGCATAAACCACAAATTCCTCCATGCCTTCTGGAAAAGTTAACACCGGTGCTGAAGTCAATCTTGATTTCAATTTCTGAAAGCTCTTTTCACAAGCGTTAGACCATTGGAACATAGTTGCCTTCTGTGTCAATTTAGTCAAAGGGGAGGCGAGGGTAGAAAATCCCTCCACAAACCTCCGATAATACCCAACTAGCCCCAAGAAACTGCGAATCTCTGTCGGGGTCATTGGTCTAGGACAATCCTTCACCGCTACGATCTTCTGGGGATCAACCTTATTCCCTTCTCTGGAAATAACACGACCCAAAAACGCGACTGACTCCAGCCAAAATTCACATTTTGAAAACTTGGAATACAATTGGTGCTGATGAAGAGTCTGCAGAGCTGCCCTTAAGGTGATTAGCATGATCCTCCCGACTCCGCGAGTAGAAAAGGATGTCATTAATAAAAACAATCACGAAGGAGTCAAGAAATGGCTTGAAAACCCGATTCATAAGATCCATGAAAGCCATTGGAGCATTGGTCAGTCCAAAGGACATTACCAAAAATTCAAAATGGCCATAACGAGTTCTGAATGCGGTCTTAGGAATATCCTGCTCTCTGATCTTCAACTGGTGATACCCCGACCGTAAATCAATTTTGGAGAAAAACTTCTCACCTTGCAATTGGTCGAACAAATCATCTATCCGAGGAAATGGATACTTGTTTTTGATAGTGACTTTGTTGAGTTGCCGATAATCAATACACATCCGAAGCGACCCATCCTTCTTCCTGATGAAAAGAATCGGAGCGCCCCACGGCAACACACTCGGCCGAATGAACCCCTTCTCTAATAAGTCTTTTAACTGCCCCTTTAACTCCCTTAACTCTTCTGGCGCCATTCTGTATGGTGGAATAGATATTGGTTGCGTATATGGCAATACATCAGTCCCGAAATTGATCTCTCTATCTGGTGGAATCCCTGGAAGCTCGTCTGGAAATACTTCAAGAAACTCATTCACGACTCGGACGGACTCGGGGGCAGACACTTCTGAAGTGGTGTCCGCAACCCGGACCAAATGATAAACACACCCCTTTTTAATCATCTTCGAGGCCTTAAGGTAGGAAATGAAACTACCCTTTGGCACCGAACCATTCCCTTTCCACTCAATAACTGACTCATTAGGAAACTCTAGTCTCATAATTCTTGTCCGGCAATCGACTTTAGCAAAGCACGAGTAAAGCCAATCCATTCCCATGATAACATAAAAATCTACTATCCCAAGTTCGATAAGATCGGCCGTGGTATCTCGACCACACACCGTGATAACATAATTCCTATAGACTCGTGCTGCTGTAATGGAATCACCAACAGGAGTCGACACAGAGAACGACTCATGAAGCTGTTCGGGTTCTATCCGAAAACTTGAAGCAATAAATGGGGTAACATAAGACAAGGAGGACCCCGAATCAATAAGAGCATAACAATTAAGGGCTTGAACAACCAGAATACCTGTAACAACATCTGGAGAAGCCTCCACACTCTGGCGACCACTCAAAGCGTAGAACCGGGTGGGTCCACCTCTACCACGAGCTCCACCTCTAACTGCACCACGCCCTACTGGAGCTAGAGGACGCACTAAAGATGTGACGACTGAAGAACCGGATGACTGAGCGAAACCACTACCCATGCCCTGACTGGGCGCATGGCAATCCCGGCGAAGATAACCTCTCACCCTACACCCGTAGCATACCGGGATATCCAGGTAACAAGGCTCGGTATAGAACATCCCACACTTAGGGCATGGAGCCCTCCTCTGCTGCTGGAACCTCCCTCCTGGACGACCGAACTGATGGGGTCTCCTACTGTCTGATCCTGGTCCCTAGCTACTGCTCTGCTGATAATGGTGCACTGATGGTGGTGCACTGGATGAGGACTGAGCGTAAGACTGGGATGGCCCTGATGGTCCTCTCCTCAGAACTAGTCTCCCTCCTCCAACTGAACTCCCCGAGTGGCCCGCTGCTCGGGCCCTGCTAATACTCTCCCTCTCCGACCTTATCTTTAATTTTCTAGCCTCCGTGGCCTGGGAGAATCCCACTATCTTACCATAATTCATGTCTGAGTGCAAGGCAGCTGTAGCAACTTCATTCACAACCAAGGGACTGAGGCCCTGAACAAACCGTCGAACTCTGGCACCCATAGTCGATACCAACTGAGGAGCGTACTTGGACAATCTCACGAACTCCATGTGGTACTCCCACACACTCATATTACCTTTCTTGAGAACCTCAAACTTTAGCACGGGCTGCCATAGCCTCGGCAGGCAAGAAGTGATCCATGAAAGCATCAATGAACTCATTCCATCTCGCGTGAGGACTTCCCTCCCCACGGGAATTCTCCCACATCTCGAACCATTAATATGCTGCTCCCCTCAGCCTGTAAGATGCTAACTCAACCCCCTCTGTCTCTGCAGCCTTCATAACCCGAAGCGTCTTGCACATCTCATCTAGAAAGTCCTGTAGAATAGCCTCCGGATCAATACCTGAGAACTCTGGAGGGGCCAACCGCAGAAACTGGTTGACTCTGGAACCGGCGGAAGCTCCCTGTCTGCCAGAGGGCACAAGGGAAGCATGAGATCTTTGGGCCTGATCAGCCACTAACTGAGTCAACATATGAACAGCTCCCCTGAGGTCCCTATCGGAAGTACCGGGACTGAAGCTGGAATCAAAGAAGGATCAGGAATATCAGCGAAATGGGTTGCAGCACACTCCGTCACCGCAGGAATAGGAACACTCTGGTGTGGAATAGAAAAGCCAGGTGGATTGAAGGTCGGGGATTCGCTCTCACCTGCACCATCGGGCACAGAATTCACAGCCACTCTTGGGGTGGCATTGGCCTCTAGGCCGAGTCGAGCTCTCTTCTTTGTTGCCATTACTGAAATTTCTGAAACAATGCACGAGTTAGACAAGGATATTTTCACTTTCCACTTCACCGCATGATATAGAATAACAATGAAAAGGGTGCTTCCTAAATGTCCATGTATCCCCCTAATTATAGATGTGGTCGACAACACACTGATAAGAAAGGCTCTACTAGACACGGCTCCGAGATATCCTAGGACACTTTTAAAACCTTAGGCTCTGATACCAAGTTTGTCACGCCCAAAAACCGAGGGACGCGACCGACACTCAACCGAGTGACCCATGTCAAGCGAAAATGATTTGCCTTTCCTACCCAATGCGCTTCCCCGTGTTTATATCATCCATTATTTATGTGAAACAGTGAGATAAGCTTAAAATTGTGTGATTACCACAATAAATCCATTTTTTTCTCATTTTACATTATTATACTAGATTTCCCAAAATATACATAATAGATACAACACTTCCCAATACGGACCACGATTCCAAACCGTACGCTTACTACCCAAAATACATATATACTTTCCCCACATTGTGTCTACTGAGCCTCTACAAGTACAAAAGATTTATAAACTACTTACCGGCAACAAGGCCCCGACTATACCTTACACTACACTATAAACTCAAATTAAGGTGACATGAGCCACACGTGGCCCCGGGAGGAAGTGGGGCTCACCATAACAACTGACGAAAAGGAGAGGAGGCACTACTGACGGTGGGATGAATTACCTGCTATAGAACCACCTACATTTATATAAGAAAATGTAGCGGCCCAGGCAAAAGGGACGTTAGTACTATGGAATAGTACTAGTATGGATGAACAAACTTTATCCCAAGTACAATCAAACAATACACAAGTAAGAAACAGTAATAGAACCAATCAATCAATGCACGTGGAAAAGAACAACCAAATCATCAAGTTTCACAATCTCTCCTTTTTCCCCTTTCAACATTACCATATTCAAGAGTTTCCCCGATTTTTTCTCATTTCGATGGTGATAACAATCACATTCTGTCCTTATTACCTCGGCCACCCTTATTATCTCGGCCTCCCTTATTACCTCGGCCTCCCTTATTTCCTCGGCCACCCTTATTACCTCACATCTTATTATCTTTATTAGTTCGTGTTGCGGCGCGCAACCCGATCCCACCCGACAATCATATTCTGTAACAATTAACCACAACAATCAATCACAAGAATCAACATTTCAAGGAACACAAGTTCATATCAACAATTTATTTATTTGGGCCCAAGCCACCATAGTTCTTACCAAGCAGTAATTCATGTACACGGTGTTGCCATAATCGTTCAACTCAATTACATCGTTTCACAATACCCTTTTTCCATTATTTTCCAGGCACGACTTTTAGCCATTATATACATTCCCACACTTGGGCGCATCAACAATCCTTCATTCACTAACACATACTTTCATATCGATACTCTCGAGCATTTATGAGCTTTGCACATAATGAGACAGGCACATCAATACACCTTTCACAACCTCATATAGCACGGTAATATGACAAGCAACTAGGACAAATCAAAGAGTAGAATCTTGAGTCTCAACACATTTGAACAATCAAATCACATATTATCACCAAGGTACACATGTCGTATGCTCGGACCCAACAAGGGGATTCTACAAAGGTTAAAGTTAGCCATACATACCCGGGGTCGAAATGCCTTTTTAACTTTTACTCATAAATCACCGAACCGACTAGTACCGTCAATCTAGTTCACAATTAAACATATTCAACTCAGAAATGGAAATCATGCATACAATTTGAACTCTTTTAAGCATTTTATCGAATGCTATGTGATCCCATTAGATCACCACCCCTTCTTTGTGAACTTTACCCCAACCTTCTCCCCTTACTAGATTATGGACATAAATGAGCATGCATGCAAGATATCAACTTATATTTTCAAGAATCAACTCATGAGAGTCCCCTTTTTTTTTAAAACCTGAAAACCAATGGAAAAAGGGTTGTGGATTCTTACCTGTTAGAAATAAGAAGAAGATGATAACTCAAAATTTACAGGCCTGATTGACTTTGAAAATCCAATTGATAAAGATGAAGCTTTCTCTCTCAAGAACCCTCTCTCCCCTCTCTCTAATTTTGTTCAAAAAATGGTTAAAAATGAAGGGGAGGGGTGTTTTAATGAACTGGGGTCGGGTTTTAAAAATTAGAAAAATAGGGCCCGACACAAGAATGCGGTCAGGAATGCGATCGCATTCCTGACATGCGGTCCGCAGAATCGACCGCATAATGGCCCTGAAGATGGGCAAAAAATTCAAAACACACTGCCCAGGTATGCGACCATTGTGCGGTCCGCATACACGTTATGCGATCGCAAAATGCGTCGCATAAGTTCCCTCCGAAAATCAAAGGCAACAATGTGACATATATGCGGTTCGCAGAATTGAAATGCGACCGCACATTGAACAGCATAGTTCACCTCAAATGGGGCAGTGATTTGCCCGGGTATGCGACCATTATGCGATCGCATAGTGCGTCGCATAACACCCACTTTCTGGAAAATTTTATTCTTTAAGTCTCAGGGTACTTTTTACTCAATTTAGGCCCGTTTTAAAATTTTCCACAATAAAAACAACGCGGGGACTCATTCGGGCATTAATTTAAACAAGAAAATTTTACGGGTCTTTTTAGTTTAGAAGGGATTCAATTAAGGAAAGAATCCCAATCAAACCAAATAAGGGAGTTCAGAATAATCAGGGGTCTAATTAAGGAAAGAATCGTGTAAAGGAATCAGTAAGAATCCACAAATATACAGGCAATTAAATAAGGCAGGGATGAATAAGTAAGGTCTTAAACAAGGAAACAAACAAGAATTATGCACAAAAAATCCCTAACAGAGCAAATCAATTAGTCAGAATTTCAAAGTAATACTGATTTCTGGGGAGAAAGATATCAACTTCCACAAATAGAGAATGAGCTAGGTAAAACTTCACAGAAACATAGAAATTAATCCAGAAAATTGACTCAGAAACTCTAATAGAGATTATTTAGGGTAAAAATAACAAAGCAGTGAATTTGACGAAGGAAAATCATGTAGATCAAAGATAGAGAGTGAATCAATACAACTAGTAACATTGAAAAACTCATAATCGAAGCAAAAAATGAAACAATGCCACAAGTAACACGAAAAACCCATAATCGAAGCAAAATATAAGAAAAAAATGGAGTTTAACATAAATTGACTAGGGTTTAGGGAAACCCAACATAAATCGTTCAGAAGCACACAAGAACAGAAGATTAAACTTTCGAAAATCAGGAAACTTTTGGAGAAGATGATTTTTAGTAAACCCTAGTTTTAGGAAAACGACAAATCACTTTAAAAACCAGAAAACTTTCAAGGAAACATGTGAGATAGGTTCGATTCATCTCAGATCTGTACAAATCTGAGAAGATCGAAGATATAAATTAGGGTTTCGAGAAAATAGCATAGAGACGAAGATGAATCTTAGAAATACACAGGTTTAGGCAAAATAGAAAGATCTTACTCAAAATCGAGCCATGGCGGCCTGAAACAGGTAAGAACAGGCCCAAGGTGTGAGTGGACTGCCCCTAGTCCCCTGAGGGCCTTAGAGACAAGTATTACCGGCATAAGAGAGCCACGAGAGGCCTGTGGGTGGTGAGGAATCACCATGGTTGATGATGGAGAATGACGGCGAGGGAGATTAGGGTTAGAGCAGAAGGGGTTTGAGAGAGAAGGAGAGGGGTGACGACGGGTGAGAGGTGAGGAATGAGAGGGTTTGGGGGGTAGTTTGGTTTAATTAAGGTAAGGAAAACCCGGACCGTTGATAANTGGGGGGGGGGGGGGTGGTCGTTTGGTTTAATTAAGGTAAGGAAAATCGGGACCGTTGATAAAAAATGATCAACAACCAAATCAACGACCAAGATTGGCTATAATATTGGGTCGGGTAGCCTAAGGCTTTGGGCCAAAAACTATAAGGATCTTGGGCTATATTTGAGGTTAAAATTGAAAATAAAAGGGCTATTTATTAAATACCCAAACAACTGAATTAAAATAATTTATAAAATAAATAACTAATTGTAAAAAATGAATTTTATGAATAGAAACGTTTTAGAATAATTATTTAGTATTTTAAAAATACAATGGATCAATTTCTGGCAAAATAATGCAATAATATATGTATGGGCTATAATTTGCAAAGTTATTGCAGTTGTAGCCAAAGGTGCCAAATTGGCTATTTATAGAATAATTTGGACTTAATAGGACCATAATAGTAATATTAAATCAAGAAAAATATTTTGAAATCACTTGTGATGCAATTTTGTACTTATTTATTAGAAATAAAATACTGCGCAAATTAATAAAATATGTAGAAAAATTGTGGAAAAATACCCATTGATGCTAATGCATGATTTTGAAGATATATATGCATTTTGAATCTTTTTTTAGGAAAAATTGGGTATATACAGCTTCCCCTCTTTACATGGAAAGTATGAAAGAGTTGTCGGGTAAAGATATGATGGCCAATTTTGATTGAGCGAAACAGTTAGAGAGATTTAGGCCGTACCCTGGCTTCTGAGCTGCCTACATATCTCTGGTTTTACAGAAATTAGGCCGTACATAGTTACAGATTCATCGTCGGAGTATACGGGTGAAATCATTGCAACAACGGACTCAATATATAGGGATAGGTGAATGGATGGTTCACGAGAGAGGTCAGGTTTGATACAGTTGAGGGAACTGGAGCGGGATTGCTCCTGCTGGGAAAACAGTTGTGTGCCGGGTCACCTACAAATAGAGATAATACGAGCATATGTTTTTTGTGAAAATTTAAACATGATGTAGATTCCCGTAGGACCATAAGAGTTGTCTTCGGGTGGTTGAGGATGACGTCCTTGGACCATGATGTCCTGGGATATGAGTTGATTAGTGAGATTCACAGGCCATGAAATGATGTTCTCGGGCCATTAAGATGGTGCCTCCAAACTATGATGCCTTTGAATAATGATATGCAAATTTTGAGAGATCCCCATGCCATGACATGGTGTTTTCCGGCTATGAGGATGATGCCTTTAGACTATGGCGTCTTTGGACAAGTTGGCGATATTTTAGCCCATGAGATGCAGTTATATGATTTCATCAAGACAGAGCTTAGTTTTGTGAAGCGGAGGGCAAAGCTTAGCCCGAAAGAAGAGCAAAGTAGATAATATTGGAGAGACAGTCCATAGTCTCAATGAAAAGAATGTAAATTGGAGGCAGAGATTAGCCTTGTGCAAGATGGAGGCAGAGCTTTGTCTCATGCAAAGGAAGGCAGAGATTAGCTTTATGCAGATAAAGGCAGAGATTAGCCTTATACAGAGGAAGGCAGAGATTAGCCTTATGCAGAGGACAACAGAGATTAGCCCGATGCAAGGTGAAGGCAGAGATTAGCCCTATGCAAGATGAAGGCAGAGATTAGCCTTATGCAAGGTGAAGGCAGAGATTAGCATTATTCAAGGTGAAGGCAGAGATTAGCCTTATGCAGATGAAAGAAGAGATTAGCCTTACGCAAGGTGAAGGTAGAGATTAGCCTTGTGCGAGGTGAAGGTAGAGATTAGCCTTGTGCAAGGTGAAGCCAGAGATTAGCCTTGTGCAAGGTGAAGCCAAGATTAGCCTTATGCAAGGGTGAAGGCAGAGATTAGACTTATGCAGATGAAAGCAGATATTAGCAGAATTTCTTAGCTGGTAGCAGATTTTGATAACACGATTGTTATGAGGAATGTGACTTTGTGGCAGGTTTATCCTTTTGCACCTGCATCCAAAGAAAAATTGCGAGTTCTGTAGAAAGGGGAGTTGGTTCGTGTTCCACCGGTTTTTCTTGTCTTGCTTTTCTTGGCCTGATGATCCTGTTTGCATTATCGGGGTAGCATTTGGCTAAACAGAGTTACCTTATAAGCAAGCATGCATAGTTTTGTAAATACATAGTAAGAAAAATATGTTTTGAGAAATTTAGATGAACCGACGACCGTGACAAGATCTGAGACATTGCAACCTCTTTTGCCATGGAATTTTGAGGGTCCTCCTTAAAATTCTGCCGCAGTTTCCAATTGTGGGAAACTAATATTTTTATTGGTTTGTGACCGAACCCACAGTGATGCCTACGTATCCCCTATTAAATGGGAATCAGGTCGATCGTAGTTCAATTACATCATTTGATAGAAGAATAAAGAGTTACACATAGCATCATTTAACTACATCTGAGTTGATTGGCTTTGGCTAGACTTCTCCATCCATTTCTGCAAGTATGAGAGCTCCTCCTGTCAGTACTCTTTGGACCATTTAAGGACCCTGCCAGTTCAGAGAGAATTTCCCTTTGGCTTCATCTTGATGCGGGAAGATCTTCTTCAAAACCAACTGCCCTGGTGTGAACTATCTAGGCTTGACTCTTTTGTTGAAGGCTCTGGACATTCTGTTCTGGTAGAGTTGCCCATGACATACTGCGTTCATTCTTTTTCCGTCTATGAGGACTAGTTGCTCATAACTACTCCTTATCCACTCTGCGTCGCTGAGCTCAGTTTCTTGTATGATTCTCAAGGAAGGAAATCTCCACCTTGGCAGGAATAAAAGCTTCCGTACCATAAACCGGTAACTAAGGAGTTGCCCCGGTTGATTCTATGACGATTTCCTCAGGTATGATATCTTCTTCTGAATAACTGTCCTTTTGTTGCGTTGTCTCATTGCATGTCACAGCCATTGGTTCATCAAGATAGACATTGGTTCATCAAGACAGGAAATAGTAATACTGTATAGGTAAAAGTATGAGAGAAAAAATAATAAATATCGATTTATTAAAACATAAAAGCGATTTTGAACAATTTAAACAAATGTTTCGGAACGCTAGTAATTTTATTTAAAACAAAATGCAAGAAAGAGAAATCATTTTCTTGGAAAGCAAAATAAACAATAATGTTCAGCCTTGCTACCCCGGGACTCGTCAGGCCCTAGATGGTCTGACAATCCGGTTTTTGAGGAATGATCCCTTCCTTACAGATTGGATGGTAGGGCCTTCCTCCCCCTCCTCCTCGACGATGACACAACAATCCATATCCTCGTCATCCAAGAATAAGTTCCTTAAGGATGCTAATGCTTCTTCCTCCTCTGGTCCCCCTAATGGGACATAAGTCACTGCAGATGGTGCTATTTCAACCTCGAATAGTGTGGGCGTATTTGTAGGCGGTGATATCTCAAACTCAAACGGTACTGAAGTAGTCACCTCAGCCTCTCCTGACGGCTGTGTCTACACTATGATGGGATTGAGTGTAACTGCTGGCTTCTTGGGGTCATCACCTTCTTTGATTAACCCGATTGACCCTTCTGGGTCCCATTCTTCATATATTTCTATCACATTGACACCTCCACCCCTGTGATCTTAGAGGGGGTTATTGCGGAAATAAGGAGCAGCTTCATTCGCCTAGATGATTTTATTGTCGATTAGAGTATGGATCTTATCCTTCAACGAGCGGAATTCATCGATGGTATGTCCTTTCATGCCGGAATGGTATGCACAGGTTTTGTTTGGATTGACCCATTCGAATGGATTCTCTGTGGCTACAACAGGGATAAGAGTGACGTAACCAGCAGCTTTTAGCCTACAGCTGGTAAATGGGCTCGGCAATGGTGGTATATTATTTGGGTGGCCTGCGGTCAAAGTTGGGTCGGGGTCTTGCAAAATTTTGGCGAGCTGGAGGTGACAAAAAGTGAGACGGTTGGGAGTTGTATGTGTGATAGGCAGTGGCTGGTTGGGAATATCTCGGAGATGTGGGTTGATATGTAGGTGGAGGTGACGGTCGATTTGTAGGTGGAGGTGCTTGGTATGCAAGTGGAGAGGTTCGATATGTCAGTGGGGATTTGGGTCCCTGTGAAACCATTACTGCTTCTACGTATTTGTTCTTGGATATACCACCGCACTGTAGTTCTTTGTTGGTAGCTTTTAGTGCTTCAAAATTTGTGACCATCCCGCTCTTGATGCCCTCTTCAATCCTTTCACCCAGCTTGATGATTTTAGAGAATTTGTGGTTTTCAATTACCATTAATCTTTCATAATATTGTGGGTCCTGTTCCCTGACGAATAATTTGTTCATCCGTTCTTCATCTAATGTCGACCTAACTTTTACCGCTTCTGACCTCCAATGAGTGGCATACTCTTGAAAGGTTTCAATGGGTTTCTTCTTGAGATTCTGGATATAGAATATGTCCGACAAATTTTTCATGTTGAACCTAAATCGGTTCATGAAATTCGAGGCCATACTCACCCAATTAGGCCACTTCTTGGGGTCCTGGCTGATGTACCAAGACAAGGCATCCCATGTGAGGCTCCTCATGAATAGTTTCATCCGAATCTTTTCGTCTCTTCCAACTCCGACCAGTTTGTCACAATAGGTCCTCAAATGGACCTTGGGATCACCAGTACCGTCGAACATTTCGAACCTGGGAGGTTTGTAGCCCTCCGGTAGTTCTACATCAGGCTGTATACAAAGATCTTCATAATTCAATCCTTTGATCCATTTACCTCCTTCCATGCCTTGAACTCGGCTAGTCAATTTCTTGAGTCCTTCAGCCAAGTTCATGATAAGCAGGTCCTTCTCACTAGATTCCGGTGTGTAAGAAATAGGTTGGGTGGAGTGAGGTAGAGTCTCCACGTATATGGGGTTGTTCTAGTGGCCTGGTGCTTGAGCATAGAGGNGGGGGGGGGGGGTATGGCAGGTGTTTAGTTGGTATTGTGGTGGGAGGGTTCGGTTTTGTGGTGGAGTTGTATAGTGGTGAGTAGCAGGAGAGTTTTGTCTGTTGGGGGTATTCTGAGGTGGTGCGGGGTTTTGAGTATTCGGGTGGCTGACATCCGGAACATTAAGTGAAAAGGACAAGTTCGCTAGGTTCCGAACATGTTCAAGTTCCCCTTGAAGTTTCAATAGCCTTTGCTTGAGTTGTGACACATCATCATTCCGAACCTGAGTACCCCTACTGAAAGAAGCTTCGGTATGTTCAACTGATGTCGAGTTTTCCATTCTGATATTAGTCAAATCTTCCATCTTGCCTTTTCCTTTGCCTTTGGGTGGACTAGGAGGAGGAGAAGGTGGAGGGCCCCTGGATCTTGTATGATATGCTGATGATGCCAGAATGCACAAACCAACCTTTGGGGAAGGGGAATAATCAAAGAAAATAAAAACAAAGGTAACAAGTCAGTGAGGATCATGAGAAAAGTATTTGCAATTATTTAAACACATATCATAGAATTGTAAATACGCGTCTTAATTTGGGAGCGTCGTTGTGCCCGAGGTAGGCCTAGCGACAAGTTGATTTGGAGAAATGAGATGCCAATAATTGCATCATTTTATTAATGTAAAAGTAGGTAAATCTAAAACGACACTAAATAAGATAATTCACTAATGGCACTTGGCCTTATTACATTTGAAAAAATTGGTAAATCTAATCTACTTGGTCCCAGAAGGACCTTCCCCAGGCTTGATCTTCTTGGTTCTGTCGATCAGGTTCCCCAGGTCGTGCATGCCAAACAACAACATTTTGATTAGTATTGTAATCCTAATCCAATTTTGGTGGGATATTGCTGACCATACTGAATCGGGGGACCTCGTGCCTCATTTTCTGCAAAACAAATAAGGTTAGACCCTTTCCCCCTCCAGATTCAACTACTTATATCTCAATGATTAGCATATTGGCACTTATTTCTCCAAATTAATGCACAGATTGTGGTTGCGTCTGTTGGGATTATGGAAACCCAGTGGACCTTTGGACAAGGCTTTTCCTAAAGGTTATTATGTAGAAAACATATTAACCCGGCTAGGTTTGACCATGATGCATGTATAGTTATAATTAGAGTAAGTTTACTATGGGGGTCTATACTGGTACCCTCAAGCGGACAACTTGAGGGGGAAAGGCACGGAACTATTGACTGCACCGCTAATCGACTAGTTTTACCGCAAATAAGCCTTTCTGAATTTAGGGGGTCATATAAAATGGAAGAGCGCAATCACTCATCAAGTGTTGCTATAGGATTTGTATAGGCACGAGTGGAATATAATGTCGAGCATGATTATGCAGCAATCAACAATAAACATGTTGTCACGTATTTGCACATTATGAAAGCGATAAATACAACAATTATTATTGAAAAGCAGTTACAAAAGAAAACAAAAAGAAGAAACATGTCAGTTTAATTTTAAAAAATAAATACTTGGGAAAGTAAACAATTAATTGCACATAAAGGGGAAAGGGAAAGGGTGAAGGTATACTTAGACGAATCCAGAAAATGGTTTGTAATGGTAAAATCCAAAAATCCCTAGTAGAGTCGCCACGATGTCGCGCCCCTCTTTTTCCATCTCCTTTCGGATTGGTCATGGTTTCTGACATTATTGGGACTACTCGTTTCCTTTTGGGAAAGGGGTATAATGAGTTCGAAGAGTCACCACCTAACGAATTAAGGTGCATTAGGGAACCTATTAAGGATCATTCATAACACTAAATGCATAACCATAGATTGGGTAAGGTCTTGAAATTACTTCAAGGGGAAGGTGTTAGGCACCCCTCAAAGTCCACAATTGTGGGTCCCGGCCAAACAACTTTGTGAATTCATTCAAGTAGCAAGTTAATAGGCTAAGCGCACATATGTAAACAAATAAAGGTTTTAATAGATTAGCAGTCCAAGCACACATATGTAAAGGATAAGGGAGGTCCTAAGTATTTATCCTATTGGATCACATCTGTACAATGTCCGGTAATCACTCCTCAATGAGGGGCTACACGTTGCATTGGTGTACAGGTCATCATATCCTTATCTACCCATTGTCCCACCCCTTAGCGGTTATTAAGAGAGTTTTGTTTAACGAGCTCTAAGCGTGCTGTTACCCGTCCCTTCTTCGTGGTCCCGGAGGAGTTTAGGACCTCTAATATACTGGAAGTTCTAGACAAACCCCTATGGTTTTTGAAAAAGGGAAAACTAAGCGACAAGCAAGAACAAGTAGGACTAGCACATAAGCGACAACAGCAATTAAGAGGCTCAGTATCACCTCCACACATAATGCAAGTAAACATCACATCTCAAAACACAGATGAAGGCAGTTTTATTAGAATAAAGGATCCTAAGACATGATATCTAAGTAAACATTAATATGTAGAACATGCAACACTGTGTCATAATGCAATGGCAGGGTCCTAATCAGTTTGCCTACTGATTTTAAGACCTGTAGGACTTTAAGCAGTAAACATAATCAACACGCAATTTCCAGTTTATAGAGATTAATTACCTAAGGCTTGCCTAGGCGTGGGACTGCATGCGATCACAATTACAGGAGATTTCTAACAGTTTTGAAATCGTTTAACGTACAAACATGTTGTTCTAAGTCACACAGACTTGAAAAAGGGGAATTTGTACCAGTTTTTATTCAGAAGTATGATAATTATATGAGACAATTTTTCTATGCCTTTTTCGATCAGTGACATATTTAATGGAACTATGCGTGTTCATACAAATGCAAGCAGGGTTCCTAGAACATGGTATCTAAATGCATACTGGAAGGTCAGTTTATTAGAACAAGATTGTTAACCTGTCAGCATAATTTATAAGTAAAAAACATCTATTGAAACATGGATTAGTGATATGCTGAAGCAATAAACGTGAAGCCCTAAGAACATGATATCTAATGCAGGTTTAGCATGACTTGGATGCAAATGAACACATTGGTATGAAGACATGGTTTCTAGTGCAGATTCACAGAATATAGAGCCTATGAACATAGTTTCTACCCAGTTTTTACCCATAGTACCATACACTACCCTCCCTTTTCACTAGTCACCACAATATCTGTTTACAAATAGTTATTACAGACCAATGGCTGAATGAATTACATAAATAAATAAAAGAGAAGAAGTTAACTATAGGTGCCTGAAGAAGGACCAAATATGACATGAAGATACCAGGCCTTCAACAGTCTCAAATGGCAAATATTTCAGAACCAATTCCATGTCCAGATGTGTCAGAGTTCCCTAGGGACCTCAAGGATCCCGGGCAGTGCTCACACCTAGACTTTCATAACAGGGATTGAGTAAGTGCAGTGTAGAGTAGCCATCCCCAGTGTGCCAGATTTCGGAGTAATTTCAAGGATCCCAAGGCAGTACACACACTGGAAGGGCAGAACATATTGACCTAAGATTGAAGTGAGAGTGCTTGACAAAGTTTTAACAGATTTTTAATAAGAAAATAGTGTAGAGATAACTCTAGGAGTAAAAAGATTTTTCTGAAAAGTAGGAACTAATTCGGTAGTAAAACAGTTTGAGAAAAGCATTGAAACACTTTTTAAATTAGAACACAAGTCAATTGTCCTTAAAATAAAAAGACTCGGGAATACTCAGTAGACAGATTCCAAACAGGGATAGAGGGGTTGAGGACACATAGAATACACATCAATGTATAGTGGAGCACATAAACAACAAGATGCATAGAATTTTCAAGGGTTTTTACAAAATTCATAGGTTAGTTATAAAGTAGGTGACTGAGACATAGAGCAGGGATCACAGTAAAGCCATATTGAAAATAGATGAACACTGGACAGGACCAAGCACAACACTATAATCAATTTAGAACCTTAAGAAACTAGGTGACTTAATATGATCTCTTCAGTGAAGAAGAATGGGCAGGGGTAAGTAGCCATGCTGGTCAAACAATCAAGTAGACAACTATATTTATAAATGCTAACTACAGATTGAACAAACAGGGTTTGAACATGCTAGTTATACATTGAACATGACAAGTCTTAAACATGCTAAGCAAGGAAGTAAACAGAAAAACATATTGGATTCTTGGTCAACGGAATAGTGCAAAAATGAAACACATAGGGTTTGGTTTTCAAAATTTAACTAGAGACATACCATTTCAAGAAAAGAGTGCAGAATATAAAGCAGGTGTAGTTCCAATGTCTAGCTTTGGTTTTCAGCTGGCTAGACCAAGAGTTAACACAAGTAGCAGAGAAGAAAAGAGATTTTGAGTGGGATTCTGTGTGTGAACTAATTTTCGTGTGTTGATATGTGAAACAAGGGAGTTTATATAGTAGTTTAAGATTAGGACAAACAAGGTAAAAAGAAATCAGAAGCCATCAATTAAGGAAATCACAAAATTCAATCACATAAGGAGTTCGAAATAGGCTTCTTTTATTAAGGGAAATTGATCAAGCGTAATAGGAGGGATTCAATTAAGGCAAGGAGTTCAAATCAAACCAAATGAGGGAGTCAGAATAGACTCCTTTAATTAAGGGCAATTGATCAAGCACAATAGCAGGGATTCAATTAAGGAAAGAATCCCAATCAAACCAAATAAGGGAGTTCAGAATAATCAGGGGTCTAATTAAGAAAAGAATCAAGTAAAGGAATCAGTAAGAATCCACAAATATACAGGCAATTAAATAAGGCAGGGATGAATAAGTAAGGTCTTAAACAAGGAAACAAACAAGAATTATGCACACAAAATCCCTAACAGAGCAAATCAATTACTCAGAATTTCAAAGTAATACTGATTTCTGGGTAGAAAGATATCAACTTCCAAAAACAGAGAATGAGTTAGGTAAAACTTCACAGAAACACAGAAATTAATTCGAAAAATTGACTCATAAACCGTAATAGAGATTAATTAGGGTAAAAATCACAAAGCAGTGAATATGACTAAGGAAAATCGTGTAGGTCAAAGATACAGAGTGAATCAATACAACTTGTAACATTTAAAAACTCAGAATCGAAGCAAAAAAGCAAAACAATGCCACAGGTAACACGGAAAATCCAAAATCGAAGAAAAATATAAGAAAAAAATGGAGTTTTAGCATAAATCGACTAGGGTTTAGGAAAACTCAACATAAATCGGTGAGAAGCACACAAGAACAGAAGATTAAACATTCAAAAATCAGGAAACTTTTGGAGAAGATGATTTTCAGTAAACCTTAGTTTTAGTAAAATGGAAAATCACTTTAAAAACCAGAAATCTTTCAAGAAAACATGGGGGATAGGTTTGATTCATCTAAGATTTGTACAGATCTGAGAAGATTGAAGATAGAAATAAGGGTTTCCATAAAATAGCATAGAGACGAAGATGAAGCTTATAAATCCACAGGTTTAGGAAAAATAGAAAGACCTTACTCAAAATCGAGCCATGGCGGCCTGAACCAGGCAAGAACAGGCCCAAGGTGTGAGTGGACTGACCCTCGCCCCCTGAGGGCCTTAGATACAAGTAATACCGGCATAAGAGATCCACGAGAGGCCTAAGGGTGGTGAGGAATCACCATGGTTGACGATGGAGAATGACAGCGAGGGAGATTAGGGTTAGGGCAGAGGGGGTTTGAGAGAGAAGGAGAGGGATGACGGCGAGTGAGAGGTGAGGAATAAGAGGGTTTGGGGGGGATCTTTTGGTTTAATTAAGGTAAGGAAAATTCGGATCGTTGATCAAAAATTATCAACGGCCAGAATTTACTGTCGGGTAGCCTAAGGGTTTGGGCCAAAAATTATAAGGATCTTGGGCTATATTTGAGGTTAAAATTGAAAATAAAAGGGCTATTTATTAAATACCCAAACAACTGAATAAAAATAATTTATAAAATAAATAACTAATTGTAAAAAATGAATTTTATGCATAGAAACATTTTAGAATAATTATTTAGTATTTTAAAAATACAATGGACCAATTTCTTGTAAAATAATGCAATAATTATATGCATGGGCTATAATTTGCAAAGTTATTGCAGTTGTAGCCAAATGTGCCAAATTGGCTATTTATAGAATAATTTGGACTTAATAGGACCATAATAGTAATATTAAATCAAGAAAAATATTTTAAAGTCACTTGTGATGCAATTTTGTACTTATTTATTAGAAATAAAATACTGGACAAATGAATAAAATATACAGAAAAATTGTGAAAAAAGTACCAATTGATGCTAATGCATGATTTTGAAGATATATATGCATTTTGAATCATTTTTTAGGAAAAATTGGGTATCTACACCAGCTTATCAGGTGTTTATCCAGTTTGTCACGTATCTATGCTTCGGAGGTACCACACCGACTTGTCTCATATGTTAGACTTCAGTACCATTCAGCTCGACGAAAGGTTGGGCTACGAGGAGGAACCAGTTTCTATTATTGATAGGAAGGAGCGAAAGTTAAGGTCTAAGAGGGTTTCCGCGGTGAAGGTCTAGTGGAGGGGCCAACCAGTCGAGGTGGCGGCTTGGGAGTCTGAGGAGGACATGCGGAGCAGATATCCACACTTGTTCAACACTCCAGGTATGATTCTAGACTCGTTCGAGGACGAACGTTTGTTTAAGAGGTGGTGAATGTAATGACCGGACCGGTCATTTTGCTTTTTAGAACCCCGTGCCCCCAAATAAGACTTTCCGTACTTGCTTTTACTGATTTATGACTTGCGGGATGGTTGGTTCGGGATTTGGAAGAGTTTGGGCTAAAATTGGAACACTTGGTTCCTTAAGGTTGGCCTAAAAGGCCAAGTTTGACTTCGGTCAAAATTTTGAGTAAACGACGTCAAAATTGGGATTTGAAGGTTCCAATAGGTTCGTATGATGATTTCAGACTTAGGCGTATGTTCAGAATGGGGTTTGATGACTCGAGAGCGTTTCAGCGCCAAATAGCAAAATAAGATTCTTGAAGTTCTATAATTGAGGTTTGGAACGTGTTTTGATGATATCGAGGTCCAAATGAAATTTCGAGTCCGGGAATAGTTCTATAATGTCATTTATGACTTGCACAAAAAATTTGGTATCATTCCGAGTAGTATAAGTACGTTTCAGCATGTTAGAAGTCGATTTAAGAACTTAAAGTTCATAAGTTTGATTTAATTGGTTTTAGGGTGTGATTCTTAGTTTTGATGTTGTTTTGGGCGTTCCAGAGGTTCGATCAAGTCCATTTTATGATTTAGAACTTGTTGGTATGTTTGTACGGGGCCTCGGGGGCCCCGGATGCCATTCGACCATGTGAGGTGAGTCCAAGCTCAAAATGAGCTGGTGGTGCACCAGTTCTGGTGCGACCGCACCTGGGGTTGGCCGGCCGCAGGTGCGAGACCGCAGAAATGGTCTACCCCTCGCAGATGCGGCCATAGAGCGAATGCCTAGGTTTCGCAGATACGGTCTTCTTCCACAGAAGCGATGCCGCAGGTGCGATCCTTGCCAGTCCTTCTCCTTTCCGCAGATGAGGACGATGCTCCACAGAAGCGAGACCTCAGGTGCGGTCAACACGCCGTAGGTCCGAAAGGAATGGAGGCAGTAAGGTTATAATAAAAATGGGACTTAGGCATATTTGAGGTCGTTTATTTCATCCTTGAGAGATTTAGGAACTTCCAAATAAGGGATTTTAACTTAGCATTGTGAGGTAAGTTATTTCTACTTAATGTGAGTTTAATACTTGGGTTTTGGGTAGATTAACATGTGAAGATTCGTGAAAATTATAGGTTTAGAGTAAAACCTAGGATTTTGATAAAAATAGGATTTAACCACTAAATTAGTTATGGAATCTAGTAAAAATTATAAATATTATTGATCCTAAGGTTATGGGTAACAACTCCCCTTAAGAATTTCCAGAATCCGAGCACGTGGGCCCGGGGGTGAATTTTGGGCATCTTGCCTTTGGGGTTGGATAATCACTTTAATAGCTAGAATATGAACTTGTGATCCTATAATGATTGGTTTTTACGCTATTTGAATAGTTTCCGATTGTGCGGCTCTGGTTTGAGGGTTTGAGAACATTCTTGAGTTGGACGTAGGCTCGAAACGAGGTAAGTCTCTTTTCTAACCTTGTAAGAGGGAATTGTCCCCATAGGTGAAATGATTAATTATGTGATACTATTTGTGGGGGGCTACGTACGCATGAGGTGATCAGAGTCCGTACGTAGAAACTATTGTGCTTAAGTCGGGGTAGTCTAGGACCCAAAGCATGATATACTTGAAATATTTGTAACCTTATTGACAATTTAAATTTCTTAAATCATATACAATTAGTATATGAATTTGTAAATAAGTTAAATTTCATTTTTTCTTAATCGTGAAAAGAGGATTGACTTTTCCTTAGATAAATGTTCCACGGTGAATTCTTGATTGACTGTTTGAATGTGTGTATTTACATTGACCACGTCGCATGTATGATTCGCGAGCGGGGTAATAGATGCATCTATGATTCACGTTGTTCGACTCTCCAACAGTGCACATTTTATTATTATGTTGGATCAGGTCGTACGCCCACGACACTATCTGCACATGCTATTTGTTTGGCACTACTGTGACTTGAATTGTTTAAAATCCCTTAGAACACAAATTATCAACTGAACTGATAAGAATTTATATATATTTATAATTATGGAAAATATTTTTATTTCCTATTATTTTCTGCTATTTAGCCTTGATATCCATGCTTAGTCACATGATTAAGTATATTGTTTTGCCCTAGTAAGTGTCAAGTCGACCCCTCGTCACTACTTCTTCGAGATTAGTCTAGATACTTACTGGGTACATAATATTTATGTACTCATGTTATGCTTTTATACTTAATTATACAAGTTCTGAGGCAAATGCATTTGCTTACCAGTCCGGAGCGCGTTCTTGATACTGAGGCAGAGATTCCATGGTGAGCTGCTTATCTTGATGCATTCATCAGCGCGTCAGAGTTTTTTCTTTTTTTTTTGCTTATTCTGTCTATTCTATTTCAGACAGTATAGTAGATGTATACTTTTGTGCATTCTACTAGATGCCCGTATACTTGTGACACTAGTTCCTGGCACACACATGAGTGGACTATTCTTTTGGGGATGTAATCATTTAAACTTGACTCCTTTTGATCATTGCAATCTAAATTGACTTCTTCATTTGCCATTTATATATTATTATCAATTCAAATTAAGATTTTGTTGGAAGTTTTTTTTTTATAAAATAAAATGGGACTCACTTGATAAATAGTGCTGGCTTGCCTAACTTCGGTGTTGGACACAATCGCGACCTAGAATGGAATTTGGGTCGTGACAGTAAGATAGAGTGTGTCTTTTATAGGAGAAGATCCAGTGCATTCATAATTGAAAATCTGTCCATAGGACATATTTCTCACAAAAAATCAGCTCTAACTATTCAAAGGACAAACTTTTGGTTCAAAAATCTATCCAAAGGACAATTTTTTACCAACTGTGAGTAGTACTAGGAGCAGTATACTCCCAACAACCTTTAAATAGTAAAAATCAGCCACACAAGTACCCTACTCTCATGATCAAACATATCTACTCTTCAGTTTTTCAGCAAATTAATACCAAACCAAAATGAGAAACAAGTAACTAGAAATTAGTTAAACTACCACAAACATGTAACTAAAACTTAATACTGAACCACTAATCAATAAATAGAACTTAAAACCTAATGACTAAAATCAAACAAAGCAAGGCACATGTTAACAGAGAAAATAACTTAGTGAAAAAGTGTGACTAAGCGAAGACGAAACTGAAAACCAGATAGAAAACAAACTAGAATCGACCACTAATAGAACTTACACTCCTAAAATAACTACAATAAAGTAGTAGGCAACAAAAAATAGAAACCTAAAGAGTGGATTAAGGTTCCAGTTAGAGTCCAAAAACTTTGAAACTTCAGTTAAAGTTCAGAGGCATAATGACACATGACAACTAAATACTATTGATTATGAACTGTCCAACAATTAATCAACAAAATTAAACTAATAAAAACAAACTAACACAAAGAACGACTCAGAAATATCCGAATCAGATCAATGTAACCAAACTAAATGAATAATTAGTCAAGAAGAAAATCAATTGATCTCGGTCTCATATGATACAACAAATCTAAACACTGTGAGCAACTAAAGGGCTAACCGAAAGTGACATACAACATCATGAAAATAATAGCAACTCGACATATCACTGCTCAAATGTATACGAACAACATAAACATGAATGAAAATTAAACTCTAAGCCCGATGCCAAAACAACAAAACAAAACAAACGAAAGAAGAGAAAAAAATTCAGAAAATGGAAAGAGGGAGCAGGGTTTTACCATACGAGGCATTCGATGCTAACTCGAGCAATAAGAAGGTGACGGAAACTCGAGCAACAATTTTCTGACCTTGAAGCAATCATTTCACTCCGTAAAATGCTAAGACGAAGGGATTCCAACATTACGCCAGAAGGAAAAGAGGGTTCTTGGGTCGAAAGAAGCAAAGATGGAGAAGTAGTGGTGGCAGAGGCGGTGGGCAGTGGACAGCAGGTGGAGCCGGCGGGGGAAAGGTGAGGGCTTGAGGGTGAAACTAAGGGCAAAAGGTAGTCCTCAAAGAGATATACCAGTTTATGCTTGTATTATAGGGTAAATGTGGTTCAACCTTGATGAATTTCAAAAAGAAGAGAAGGCTAGGGTTTCGGATTTAGGTAGATCTATGGATATTGCTGGGGATTTTGGGGGTTTGGGGTATGGATTGGTGTAAAGGATGAGGATTGAAGAGAACGGTATAAAAATGGGGTGGTTTGGTGGTGCTCCGCCGGCGGTGGCGATTTCCGGCCGGCATAGATGGGCGGAAGCCGACTAGGTTAGAGAGATGAGAGAGGGTGAGAAAAGGGGGAAGAAGAGGGGAAATTAAGGGGGAAATGGGGAAAAATTTTGGGTATGGGAAGGTTTAAATATTGAGGATTGAGAATGAATCAAGGCCGTTGGATCAAAAGGTAATCAATGGTTGAGATTAAGTCTTCAATTCATTAAGTGAAATGACGTAGTTTCAAGGCCAAACTACGTCGTTTCGAGCTCTTTCTTGGCCAGCCATCTAATGGACCGGGTTATGAGGTGTTGGGATCCGATTTTGGGGCCAATTTGGGACCAACTCAGTTAAAAACACAACTTATCCCCATTCTTATTCTCTTTTATTTAACTATACAGAACTCCTAAATCCTACACATATACACATAAACAAAAGAAGCAAAATTAGGCATTTATAGCTGCCCCTCTTTGCTCGAGAACATGAAGAGTTTTCGTGCAAAGATAGTGAATGTCCTGACTAATTTTACTCACATATGACTCTAATGAAAGCATTTTTTTCAAAATTGTGACTGAACCTTGCTTTCGAGGTTGACTACATATCCTTGGCTATAAATGAATTAGGTCAGTATAGTTTTGGAAAAATTTGGTAGCTGGGACTATCGGACACTAGAGTTAAGACTGTTGTTGCTGCGGCTGTTGTTTTTACTGTTACTTGCTGCTTACATCAAAAGAAGAAGAGAACTACATATTTCTGCAAGTTAAGAGTTAAAAAATTCCTCTCCATGTGTCTTTTGGAGTCAAATCTTGATTCTTGACTTGCTCGCTTGTGTTGACCTTACATTGGATCTTGATTCTTCTTGAAGAAAAGATTACGACTCAATCTCGATTGCTTGCGTTCTGGATTAGAATTTGAGAAGATGAATCTTGAGAAGCTGGGTTGCTGAAAAATTGTCAAAGTTAACTCCAACTATCCTGTGATCGTCCTTCTGATGATAACTGAAACTGCAAGCTTCGATCGCCATAACCTGTGCTCTGTGGCGGGGCCTGCAAAGCCATCAAAGACGAACAAAATGAAAAAAAAAATTCTGCCCCAGTTTGGACTAGGAAATTTTTTTGAGTTATCAGCGAAAGCTATAAACTATCTAATTTATTGAAAGGAAGAGAGAAACAGTAGTATAAACTTGCTAAAAGAGATAAAATTTGTAATGAGGGATTGTGTACTCTACGTTACCAAAAGGATATGTAATCAGGGGTTGGTACCCTGTGTTACTGAAAGGGAAAGTAACCAGGGTTATTACCTTGTATTACTGAGAAGATATGTAACCAGGGGTTGGTACCCTGTATTACTTAAAGGAATGTAACCAGGGGTTGGTACCCTATATTACTGGAAGAAAATGTAACTAGGGGTTGGTACCCTGTATCAGTGAAGAATAATGTAGCTAGTGGTTGGTACCCTGTATTACTGGAAGGAAATGTAACCAGGGGTTGGAACCCTGTATTACTGGAAAGGAATGTAGAACAAAATGTAATCAGGGGTTGGTACCCTGTATCACTGAAAAGGAATATAACCAAGGGTTGGTACCCTGTATTAATGGAAAGGAATGTAACCAGGGGTTAGCGCCCTGTATCACTATGAAGGAATGTAATCAGGGGTTGGTACCATGTATTACTGAAAGGAGTGTAACCAAGGATTGGTACCCTGTATTACTTAAAAGTAATGTAACTAGGGTTTGGCACCCTGTATTACTGAAATGGAAAGTAACCAGGGGTTGGCACCCTATATTACTAAGGGAGTGTAACCAACGGTTGGCAACTTGTATTACTGAGATGGAATGTAAGCAGGGGTTGGTACCCTGTATTACCAAAATGAGTGTAACCAGGGGTTGGCACCCTGTATTACTGAGAAAGAATGTAACCAGGGGTTGGTACCCTATATTACTAATAAAGTGTTGAATCCCTTTAGGCGAAAAGGTTATACTTGAGTTAAGCTATGTAACAAAACATGAGAGAAAAACACTTCTACCTGGAACCATAAGCTGGATCACCCTAATGTAAAACAGCCTGAGCGAAGAGTGGTTCTACCCGGAAATATTAGCTAGATCCCCCTAGGCGAAAAGGGTTCTACCTTATTTAAGATACGTAAAACAATCTGAGCGAAGAGTACTTCTACCCGGAACTATGAGCTGGATCCCTCTAGGTGAAAATGGTTCTACCTGAATTAAGCTACACAAAACACCCTGAGCAAAGAGTACTTCTACCCGGAACTATGAGCCGGATCCCCCTAGGCAAAAGGATTCTACCTGTGTTAAGCTACGGAAATGGGAGGTGTGAACAGTAGTGATGCATGCTGAAAACAAAAGAAAATAGATATTTTAAGGAGCTTACGTTTGGTGACATTCGTCCTTTGAGAATCACCATTCTGCACTGCTTTGTTCCTGCTTTAAACAAAGAAAAATTTGTGAGTTTTCAAAGTGGTGGTTGGTTTGTGTCCTTGAAGCCCTGTTGTAGTTTGAATTCATGGCCATTCCGCTGTTGTAGAACTGATTCTATCGGTGTGGTACCGAGGTGCTCGGATACTCTATATTGCAATCTTGAGACCTTGTTTTCCGACGTTTCCCCTGACTGTTTCATACTCGGATGTCCATGGTACTGCCAACCCTTATCCCTTAGGCAAGGAAATTTGTCCCTTTAAAATCAAACTCAGTTATATTGTACCCAGTACCATTTTGTGTGTGTAGTGCCTATCAACTTTTCTCATGAAGCAAGTCTTGCTTAGGCGGCCTTTTCAGTTTCTTTGAGACACTTTGTTCGCCTTATCAAACGAGATCACAGATGGATTTGTGCCTTCGTCAATGCCATATATGCCCCAAATTGTGCTCGATATTATGGGGAAACTGTAGCCAGTTTTGCAGCCATTTATTTGCTTCGCTTTTGATGCAAGGTTAGACCGTAAGGAAATCAAATAAAAATTATGGGTAAAAATAGAAGAATAATTGAAGGTGAAAAAGAACTGTGCTTAAACAAAAGGTGTCCCTTTCGGGGAAAGGAATAGGGAGACTTATCTGGAAGTATGTGACGACTTCAATGAATCATGACATGCATTTTGGAATGGACGCCTGATCCGAATTCTCAAAATCTGTCGCAAATATTCATCTTGAAATTGTCTTGGTTGTTCTCATGCCGGAGTATTCAAAACCCTCATTCGGTTAGTAGAGCCCGTTGTAGGTTTTCGCTAACTGACCTCTCTTGTTTCTCTACTCACCATCTCCTCATGGTGCCCATTTGGGTTTTCACCAACAAGACTCTCTCATTTCTCTGCTCATTGTTGCCTTACAGTTCCCATACGGTTTTTCACCAATAAGACTCTCTCATTTACTCCTTTTGTTTTGGACCAAGATACCGCATGCAGAAGGTTTCCAAACACCCTTGGCATGGGGACTTCAAAGATTCTCAAGGATCCATCAGAAGTTCTTAACAAGGAGAAGGCGAAAAGACCATTGAACTGAATTACAACTTTTGGAACCATTTCTACAGAAATACCGTAAAATAAAACAAACTGCTGCTCCTATTTTTGAGTATTGGAAATATGGATTTTTTTAGTGATGGGGCCGAACCCAGGGTAAGGCTGCCTACGTATCCTTTCGGAATCAGGTCGGACGTAGTTCAATGACTCAGAAGATTTGTTGTTTGACTTCTTCTTTTTTTCTTTTTTTTTTATTTTCTTTTTTTGTTGCAAGTACACAAGTTCCAAAAAGCGGAAAACAAAGAAGACAAATACAACTCAAAAGGGTTAACAAAAGGGTTACACTTATTTGGAATATCAAGCAATGATAGCCTTCGTCATCTCGATTCTGAGAAAATCATGCGTGAAAATTCCATAGTGGGTATATATAAAACATAATATCTTTTGACTGCATATGCATTAATAGTCATGTCTGGTACCCGTCCTTCTTCATCTACCAAGTGCAAGGCCCCTTTTGGTAACACTTTCTTGATGATGTAGGGTCCTTGCCAGTTTGGGGAGAACTTTCCTTTAGCTTCTACTTGGTGTGGAAGAATGCGTTTCAGAACGAGTTGGCCTACCTTGAAGTGCCTGGGACACACTTTGCTGTAGTAAGCGCATGCCATTCTTTGCTGGTATAACTTTCCAAAGCACACTGCTGCTAGCCGTTTTTCATAAATCAGCATTAGTTGTTCTAATCGGGTCTTTACCCATTCTGTATCTTCAATCTCCAATTCCACAATGATCCAAAGAGAGGGAATTTTGACCTCAGTCAGTATTACAACTTCCATTCCATATACCAACAGATAAGGAGTTGCACCAGCAGATATGCGAGCAGTCGTGCGGTATCCTAAACGAGCAAAAGGAAACTTTTCATGACATTGTCTAGAACCTTGGATCATCTTCCTAAGAATCTTCTTGATGTTCTTGTTTTCCGCTTCAACGGCTCCATTAGCTTTTGGCCGGTAATGTGTAGAATGACGATGCATAATTTTAAATTGCTCGCATACCTCATTCATCAATTGACTACTTAGATTGGCTGCATTATTAGTGATAATGGTCTTTAGGATACCAAAGCGACAGATGATGTTGGAATGAACAAAGTCTACCACTACTTTCTTGGTGACTTTTTTGAAAGTGATGGCCTTCATCCACTTGGTGAAGTAATCAATTGCAACCAAAATGAATCTATGCCCATTTGAAGCCTTTTGATCGATTGGACCAATAACATCCATTACCCAAGCAACGAAAGGCCAAGGAGAGGACATGTGATGCAACTTCAAAGGTGGCAAGTGAATCAGGTCACCATGAATCTGGCATTGGTGACACTTGCGAACAAAACTGAAGAAATCTCGCTCCATAGTAAGCCAATAATACTCTCCCGGCAGAATCTTCTTTGCTAAAACATATCCATTCATGTGAGGTCCACACACCCCCGAATGCACTTCACTCATGATACGCTCAGCTTCTATGGCATCTATGCATCTCAACAAGTTCAAAACTGGGGTCCTTTTGTACAAAATTTCCCCATTCAAGAAGAAACCGCTGGCGAGCCGCCTTATAGTTCTTTTTTATCTCCCTTGGCATGATATGGGTATTCCCTTGTTTTTAAGAATCATTTTATGTCATGATACCATGGTTCACCATCTGGTTCTGTCTCAATTATATTGCAGTAACCGTGTTGATTCTGAACTTGGATTTCTAGTGGATCAATATGAGTGTTTCCTGGATAAGGAAGCATCGAGGCTAATGTAGCCAAGGCATCGACTAGCTCGTTATGAAACCTGGTAATGTACCTGAACTCGATGTATTTGAATCTTTTGCTCAACTCTTGCACACATTGTTTGTATGGAATCAGTTTGATGTCTCGAGTCTCCCATTCGCCTTGGGCTTACCGGATAAGCAAGTCGGAATCTCCCATAACCAAAAGTTCATGCACATCTAAATCGAGGGCCATTTTCAGACCCATGATACAAGCTTCATATTCTACTGTATTATTGGTACAGAAGAACCGAAGCCGAGCCGTTGCAGGGTAAAGTTGTTCAGTAGGTAAGCTAAGGATTGCCCTGATCCCAACTCCTTTGATATTGACAGCCCCATCAAATTTCCATACGTGGCTGTCATCTGGAACTACTTCCTCTATTGATTTGACCTATTTGTCTGGGAAGTATGTGATCAGTATATTGTAGTCATCATCAACTGGATTCTCTGCCAAATGATCTGCCAAAGACTGTGCTTTTATTGCGGTGCGAGTGACATAAACAATGTCAAACTCTGTGAGCAGAATCTTCCATTTTGCGAGCCTGTCAGTTGTCATTGAATTTTGAAAGATGTACTTCAAAGGATCCATTCTAGATATGAGGTAAGTGGTGTAGGCCAGGATATAATGCCTCGGCTTTTGAGCGACCCAAGTCAAGGCACAACATGTCCTTTCTAAAGAGTATACTTAACCTCGTAATTGTGAACTTCTTGCTCAAATAATAAATTGCTTGTTACTTTTTGCCTGTTGCATCATGTTGCCCTAGAACGCATCCAAAGGAATTATCCATCACGATATATAATTAAAAAAAGGCCTAGCAGGCTCGGGTGGGACCAGTACAGGTGGTTTTGACAGATAATCTTTGATCCTGTCGAAAGCTTTTTGGCAATCGTCCGTCCACTTGATAGCAGCATCCTTTTTCAGCAACTTAAAGATGGGCTCACACGTGGTTGTGAGCTGAGAAATGAACCTACTGATGTAGTTCAACCTCCTAAGCAAACTCATGACTTCCTTTTTGTTCTTCAGGGGTGGCAGATAACGAATGGACTTTATCTTAGATGGATCCAATTCGATGTCTCTCCGGCTGACCATAAAACCAAGGATTTTCCTATATGGAACCCCAAATACACACTTGGCTGGATTAAGCTTAAGGTCATACCTTTGAAGCCGTTCAAAGAACTTTTTCAAATTGCGCACGTGATCAGACCGTGTCTTTGATTTTATGATGACATCATCGACATATACTTCAATCTCTTTGTTCATCATGTCATGAAAAATGGTGGTCATGGCCCTCATTGCCCCTGCATTCTTCAAACCGAATGGCATGACCCTGTAAAAATAGGTACCCCATAGAGTGGTGAAAATGGCCTTTTCTGCATCATCCTCATCCATTAGAATTTGGTGGTACCCAACATAGCAATCCACGATAGACTGTATCTCATGCTTTGTACAATTATCTACGAGAATGTGGATGTTTGGAAAAGGAAAATTATCCATTGGACTGGCTTTGTTTAGGTCTCTGTATTCAACACAGACTCTAGTTTTCCATCCTTCTTTGGCACATGCAAAACATTTTCCACCCAGGTGGTGTATCAGATAGCTCTGACCACATTGGCACTCAGTTGTTTCATTATTTCCTCTTTGATTTTATCACTCATGTCCGTTTTAAATTATCGTTGCTTTTGTTGGACTGGTGGGAAAATACGATATGTGGGAAGCTTATGAACCACTAAATCTGTACGTAAACCCGGCATATCATCATAAGACCAAGCAAACACATCTCTGTATTCAAATAAAAGTTGAATCAAGGCATCTCTGATTTTTTATTCAGTGTGAATGCTTATCTTTGTCTCTCTAACATATTCATGACTTCCAATATTAATGGTGTCAGTTTCATTGAGGTTTGGTTTAGGCTTGTTTTCAAATTGTTCTAACTCTCTTTTTATTTCCTCAACGACATCATCTTCATCATATTCAACCTCTTGATGCATTATTTCGAAATTAGACAGAATTTTTAAGATCTGGGCCTGAATTCCGCATGCATGTCATGTTATTAAAGCTGACATTAACAAAACTGAAATGGAAAAAAAATGACAGGAATTAGGAAAAGGAAAAGTTACAAAACTTAATACGAAACTGAACTGCATTTCATTGAACTTTAAAGGATAGAAGAGTTAACATCAAAACAAAACAATCATACTGAGATTTTTGGATTACAACACTGAAAGTAACCCAAAATACAAAAAAGAAGCTGCAAAAGTAAACTACCAAGACTCCTTCCTTGCGGGGAGAGGAGCTGATTCCCAATTGTTGAGCATAGTGTCTGGGCCAATTAGTTATACATCGGCACGACTAGTGCCTTCACCAACCTAGATCATATTCACTTCAGAAAACATCTGGCTGAGTCCATGGAAAATTTCATCAATGTTTGCCTGCGCCGAGGAATGTTGACCTTCTTGGAGTCGTGGCTTGCCAAAAGTATAGAAAATGTGAGGGATAGGTTGTTGCAAGACCCATCCATGCTTTTTGTAGTGCTTGGATTTGTCTTCGTCTGCTTGTGTCGGCCTGAAACCTAAACCAAAAGTACCCTAGTTACTGAACGGAGAAATAGGCTCCGAAATTCCTTACAACGATGCCCCCAAGCCTTTTCCTGGCTCATAACATTGTCTCAACATAACTGCAGCCACCATTACAGATGTGGCGGAAAGACGAGGATGCAGAATGAGATTTCCTTCCTAAACATGGTCCACAACAACCACTTCAAAAGCCTGATAGACAATGGATTCACATTCTTCCTTGGCCTCAATACAGGGGATTAACAGGTCTTTATAAATGGACGACTCGCCTTCCCCATGACAATAGTTCTTGCCTGTCATGTTCGAATTTGAGCATTTAATGTAAAGTGGATGGCACAGCTCGGGCCCTATGGATCCATGGCCTTCCAAGAATAAAGTTATAAGAAGTGTCCATGTCCACTACTTGGAAGACAATTTCAAAGTCAACCGGCCCAATCGTCATGGTGAGGTTGATCTCCCCAATGATATCTCTCACAGAGCCATCAAAAGCCCGGATGCGGACATTGCTGGGTCGGATTCTATCTGTATTGATCTTCATACTTTGCAAGGTGGAGAGAGGGCATACATCTACGCTCGAGCCTCCATCAACCATGACTCACTTTATGTAGTGCCCCTCACATTAAACAGTCAAGTGTAAAGCCCTATTGTGCCTGGCTCCTTCTTCGGAGAGTTAATCATCAGTAAAGGTGATTCTGTTCACCTCAAAAAATCTGTTAGCCATCTTCTCTAACTGATTCACTGTGGTCTTCTCTGAGATATGTGCCTCGTTCAGGATCTTGATTAGCACATGAGCATGCTCTTTTTAATGTGTGAGCAGAGATAATAGAGAAATTTGGGCAGGAGTCTTTCTCAGCTGGTCAATGATTGAGTAATCCTGAACTTTCATCTTTTTCAAAAACTCTTCTACCTCTTCTTCAGTGATTGGTTTCTTTATTGGCAGTTGGCCTTCTCTGATTTGCTTGGCCTTCCTCAACTCTTCTGGAGAGTAACACCTCCCCGATTGAGTCAAACCTCCAATTTCCCCCACTTCTTCTATGATTTCCTTGCCTTTGTAAGTCATCACAGTTTGTTGTAGTTCCAAGGAATGGTTTTCATTTTTGTCACAAGGGGTTGCACGACAAGTTTGATTGTGATTGATTCTATTATACCCTTTGTACCACCGTGATTCTGCTTTATCTTGGGGTAGCCTCCAAGGACATACAACCTTGGGCTTGTAATATTGGAGCGAACTTCCAATCTCGAGACCCTGGGAACAAATAAAGTTACCTTTTCTAAGATCGGGGCGCCTTTCACAATCAACGACACATCTCGGCTTGGATTGACATCCAGTTTGGTTCCCTCTTGAATCGTTCCTGCTATCGTTTCTGCTCGACCAGCCATCTTGTATTCTTGATCTCGACCGATAATTTCCACAAAGTGAACATCACTCTATACTGGCAAGGGGTTGTTGGTCACATTAAGAGGGTCCTCGTCATTTGTCACTACAATTAGTTTTTCAGCAATTAGTCTTTCTATGGCTCTTTTCAGAGTCCAACAGTCATCAGTGTTATGCCTTGGGGCACTTGAATGATATTCACATCTAGCATTTGCTTGAAATCCATGTGAATCCGGATGCATATGGTGGGGAACATAGGTCCAATCACACATATTTTCTTCAGCGTCTGGAAAAACTAGAGTCTGATTCAGCCAATGGAGTGAATTTTTCCGCCGGCCTCTGCTCTCGACCATAATCCTGCCTGGGACGAGCATTGTAGGGTGCCCAAAAATTTTGCTGTTGAGGCCGCGGGATCCTTGGAGCTAGTGCATGTACCTACTGAGTGGGAGGCCGAGCATAGGTTGAGCATTGAACACTGTATAATATGATGGGCCCACGGAGTATTGAGGAATTGGCGGGGGATAATGATGTTGAGGGTAGCTGGATTTCCCCTGTTCAACTTGCACATAAGGGTTTGATGCCCCTCTTTGAACTTCTCAAGATCCTGAGTTCATAATGGACCCTTCATCTATCTTCCTTCTATTTGCCAAATTTCCCGGACCCATTTTGGATTGCTTGGGTGGTGGCTTTGAGAGCAGCTTGACTTACAATTCTACCAGTCTTGAGGCAATTTTCGACCATCTCTCCTATTTTGATTGCTTCTGCAAAAGGTCTACCCATCGCAGGCATAATTTTCTAAAAGTAATCAGGCTCTTGAGCCTCCAGAAAAACAGTGATCAACTCGTGGTTATCCATGGGTGGCTTGACACTAGCCTCTTGCTCCCTACACTTGATTGCATACTCCCTAAAGCTTTCAGTCGGCTTTTTCATCATATTGGACAAGGAATTACGATCTGGTGCAATATCAATGTTATACTGGACCAGACATGCTAGTGAGAGATATCTTGGCCAATGAATCATTCATAGGCTACCCCCGCAAGACTTTCCCCAGAATAAGCCATCAATAATTCTTCTTTTCCACCTGCACCCCTCAGCTGTTTGCAGTTCCTTTTCATGTGGGCAATAGGGTCGTCGTGTCCATCATACTTCTCAAATTTTGGGGTCTTGAACCTTGGTGGCAAATGGATGTGAGGGAACATGCATAGATCACTGAAAGATACACTTTTGTGACAAACCTAATCCTTGTATGTTCTTTATGTTCTGTTCAAGACTTTTCACTTTCCTGGCCATCTCATCCAGCTCGCCTGTCTTGGAAGGCTTTTCATTTTCCACTGGTGACTCGTACTGAGGAGTCTGGTTGTATGGAGCCGAGACCCTGAAAGCCATATTTGGAGAGTAGTGTTGTCCATCATAATCATGAGATGGTGGCTCGTTGTTTGGCCTCGCCACAGGAGGTGGTGGTGGGATTGAATATACCGGCACGCTAGACATGACAAGAGGGGTGTTCCTGACCGGTGTGGCTGGAGGTCGCACATTAGAGGTACCAGGGGTGGCATGAAAGCTTTAGTTTGGCATATACCCTAGTGGTAGAATGTGATCTCTCCTTGCATGGAGTGCTGGTTGAGTAGCGAGGGGTACGGTAGAAGTTCCTTCTGAGGGACCCTGAGGCGGAGGCTGACCGGAGACCCAAGCCTGATACACATCAGACAGTTGTTGTTTCAATACTTCTTACTTCCTCCGACTCTTTCTTAACTGACTAACCATGGGGGTCGTCACTGACCAACTCGATTTCGTCATTATTAGCCACTGGTACCTTCCTTTCAGATCTGGTGAAGTAATGATGTGTTGCCAGTTTCACCACAAACCAACCACCTTAAGCTTATTATATAAGAGACAACAAACGTGTTAGAGTTAAGCATTTTACATATATGAATCACATGTAATATGCCATGTTCCTAACATTGTCATCATTTCTAACATGTTTTTGGAAGGCTTCATGTTTCATCCCGGCTTATAAGGGTGTTGTTTATTAACGCTCTCAATTTTATTTTTTTTGTATTTCTGTCTCTTTTTTTCGCTTTTCTTTCGCTCGCCTCATTTTGTTCCCTAATTTTAGAGTCATTGAAATATTTTGATCGAACCTTTTACGGGTTTCCTACGTATCATGTCGCCGCATGAATCAGGTCATTACGTAGTTCAAGGACATGACCCTTTTTTTTACAAAACAAACATCTTTTTGGTTCATTTTTAAAACAAAATCTTTTTTATTGATTTTCAATTTTTTTGATACAAAACTCAATAACAAGAATTATAAAGATAACCATTTAAACAAGAACAGATTTGACTCAAACAGACTTTTTAAGACAAAACGCAAAATAACAAGACTCAAAACAACAAAAGACTCTTGCAGACTCAAATACCACAAAGGAACAGTCAAAGTGGACTGCCAGCTAAAAGAAGATCATAAATTCTTCAGGAGAATCCACCAGAAGATAGGTGGATGTGGATTGTGGGTTAAAGAGTTTTTCCAATTAAAGTGACAAACTTGAGTAGGGATTATTTTATTTATAGAGTCGCCACTTGGAGTTTATTTTTTAGGCGTTCCAGGTCACCTTTTATTTGAATCCCTAATCAAAGGAAAGTTTGACTCTATTATTAATTGGTCTGCAAAAACAAAGTCCGGGTAAGGAATTCTGTTGACCGGGGAGAATGTGTAAGGCATTCCCTGAGTCTCGTGGTTCTAGCACAGTCGCTTTATTGACTTAAACTTGGCTTGACTTAATTTTCGACAAAACTGTGATTTATATGATTTTTTTTATGTTTTACCTATCCTCTTCTATTTCTTGATTATTAGAATTAAAAAAAATAATTTGGATAAATTACGTCGTCATAACCACGCTACGCAAGCGAATGAATGATCGAATAACAAAATTAATTAACTTATCATAATTGCGCCTCGCAAGAGAATCCGAAATCATGACAATTAACTATTTGTAGTACTTTTGAGAAATTACTACATTTGAGAAAATTATTATTGAAAAAAAAAAACTATCACACTACGCAAGCGAATCCGCGATTTCAGCAAAGGGTTAATTAAATTAAAAATTAATTAAAACTATTGGATATGGTATAATAAATTGTTGTGAGAATTTTTTCTAGAGAGTTAATTATTAAATGTCAAAAATAACGTTATGAAAGCGAGTCCATGATCGCAAAAAAAAAAATTACTAAGATGTAACTAAGGATTTCTTGGTGCTAAATATTATTATTACTTATTAATTATTTAAACTTTGTTATTTGGATAAGCATAGAATTTAAAGAGATTGGGTCAACTTATCTATTATAAAAGAGGGCTAGCTTGTTATTAAGGACAACTGGACAACTTGACCAAGCCACAAAATTAGTTAGGGCCTCAGTTATTAAATAAGAAAGGAAAGAAAAATATATCTTATTAAACTAACATTCTTTTTCATTTTAATTAAAATAAAATGCCAAAAATCACATTTCCCAACTTATTAGAATCCTTCATAGCATATGTCCAACAAACCCAAGAGAAATATAGCCAATAGATTAAAATGAATATTCATGGCAAAGAAAAAATATATACTATATTTTTTAATAAAACCAACGAGCAAAGGTCGAGTGAACCGTTTAAGATTTTTCTAGATTTGAGCCTTATGACAACGTTTCCCAGAGATCAAAACCAAAAGCAAGAAAATTCTTGTCAATTTATCTTCCAAATATTTAAACTCTTCTTGTCAAATAAAAATAAATCCAAAAAAAAAAAATCCCAAAAACATAACTTAAGCACATAATCTAGAATAGAACAAAATAATACTAAAAGAAACTAACCATGAAAGGAAATATCATTTTTAACACTAAGATAGAGGTTAAAACGATCTTAGCTTAAAAAATGAACCGACATATACATCACGAATTTTGTAACTCAAATACTAATCATAACTTACATTTCCACATCTTAATAACATGACAAAGGAATAATTAAGCTAGAACCATTATATTATATTTACTTTACTATATACATCAATCTTTATACAAGAGCAGAAAGTATTCAAGACATAGAATAAACTAAAGAAACTCAAAACATCTCATCTTTCACTCATTATTGGATCAACAATTACAATGACAATTGAGGGAGTTACTTGGATCACAGAAAATAAATAAACAGTAGTTATAAAATGACGCTCAGCAAGGCAGCAAAATATAGAAACAACCATCAGCTTTTAAACCAATGAAATGACCCAGAAATAGACCCTGGGCACCCACAAATTCAAAGGAGAAAGAACCCTAGGACTAACTCTAAGAACTTTGGTTTTGGAAAGCTTTCTGCTTTTTGAGTTCTCACCCTCAAAGGCTCTCAAATTCAGCTCAGTATTTGATGTCTAGCGGCTGATTTTTCTTTCAAGTTGTGTCTTTTAGAGGGTGAATAAGATTTTAAAAATCTGTAAGATAGTGTGTGATCAAAAGTGTGTTCTAAAGTAAAAGAAAGAGTCTCTTTATAGGAGAGGAGGGACATGAATTATTATTGAAAATTTGTGCTTTGGACATAATTTTTACCAAATATCTATCCAAACTATTCAAAGGATAGATTTTGGTTAAAAATCTGTCCAAGACACTTTTTTTTTACCAAATAATGACAGACCTTTTGGAATTTAGTACTCCAAAAGTCTTTGAACTGTAAAAAGTAAGCAACTATGTACCCTATACTCAAGTATTCAGCTTTTTATCAATACATGACTGAAATTCAGCTTATATACTCAAACTTAAAGCAACTACAAACTAGCAAAACAGAAACAAGACTTGAAATGTGATCGAACTAAATATTCAAACAAACTAAACTAAAGCCAATCGATTTATGAGAACTAAATAAACCATTCAACTAATCTTATTTTTTTTTCATGAAACTAGCATAAAACACTTATTAACTAACCAAAATAGAGAAAATTAAACTAATTCAAAACCAAACGGGCAAATAGAAAATAAGGGGAAGATTGAATTATACCGAAAAAAATGAGGCATCTGAGGCAACAAGCTAATGGTGAGGCAGTGATATGACTCGAGCAAGTGTCTATTGTCAGTTTTTATCAAAACCATGTATCTGGATATGGAGGCTAGTCTCGATGAAAATCGACGACAAAACCTCGCTTGAGGCCAGTGTGAAGAGAGAAACGGGAGGCCACGGAGTGGCAGTCGACAGCAGGTCGGCGGCGAGGCGGCAGTACAGGTGGACATCAAGCTTATCGTTGGATTTTCGTGATGATATTGACATTAATAAGTAGGTCTTGAGGATCCTATCCGTTGATATAGGAATTGTAGTGTGGTGGTGACCGGGGCTTCACGAATTTGGGCAAAAAGGTGGCGACTAAGGTTTCTTAGATCTAAAATTCGTGGAGTTTGAGGGAGAATTAAAGGATTTGAGGCTTTGATTAGTGTTGGGGATGGAGAGAGGAAGGTTGGGTGAAGTTTTGGGGTGGATTGGAGCCACTGCCGCTGCGGCGAACGATGGCAGTGGCGGCGGACAAGAGAGAGAGCCAGGAGGGAGCTAGGGTTTGGTTATGGAGTGAAATGCGAGGAGTTTCAGATTTTTGGAGCTTTATATTTGGAGTGGGAAATGTATCTAAGCCATTGGATCAAGAATAATGGAGGAATGAAGAGTTTTCGTGCAAAGAAAAGTGAATGCTATGGCTAATTTTTTCTCACATATCACTCTACAAAAGCATTTTTTGAAAAAATGGTCACCAAACCTTGCTTCCGAGGTTGCCTACATATCCTTGGCTATAAAGGAATCAGGTTAGTATAGTTCTTGGAAAATTGGTAGCTGGGACTACCAGACACAAGATTTAAGACCGTTGTTGCTGATGCTGATGTTGTCGCTGTTATTGTCACTTGATGCTTACATCAAAAGGAAAAGAGAAGAGAACTACATATGTCTGCAAACTCAGAGTTACAAAATTCCTATCTATATGTCTTCTGGAATCAAATCTTGATTCTTTAGTTGCTCGCTCGTGTTGACCTTAGTTTGGATCTTGATGCTCTTTGAAAAAGATTATGACTCAATTTGCTTGTTCGAAAGTGAGAAGATGAATCTTGAGATGCTGGGTTGGTGACACATTGTAAAAGTTAACTCCAACTATCTTATGATCGAAGACTTATTTCTTATGATGAGAAATGGAAACTCCAAGCTTTAATCGTCACAACATGTGCTCTACGGCTGGGCCTGCAAAGCCATCAAAGACGACAAAACGAACAAAATTTTCTGCCCCAGTTTGGCATTGTGAAAATTTTGGGGGGTTATTCCGTAAAGCTGCATATCAACTTGTTTTATTTGAAAGGTGCAAAAATGATATTGAAGACTCCAAATCGAGTGTGCTTCTCTAAGAAGTATAACTGATAAAACTTAGACTATGAGGTGCATTTCCCATGGGTAGCATTGGAATGACTGCAAGATTCAAGGACTCGATCAAGGAATTGTGTCTCCTAGGATTGGTGGTCTAGATTAGGAAGTGTGTCTCCTACTGGAATGACTCAAACTAGGAAGTGCAACTCTTACGAGTGAGGTTGAAAGACTTGGACTAGAAAGTACGTCTCCTAGGATCAATGGTTCTGATTAGGAAATGTGTTTCCCATTGGAATGACTCAAACTAGGAAGTGAATCTCCTACGAATGAGGTTGAAGGGTTTGGACTAGGAAGTACGTCTCCTAGGATTAATGGTTCTGATTAGGAAGTGCATCTCCTATTGGAATGACTCAAATTAGGAAGTGTATCTCCTACGAATGAGGTTGAAGGGTTTGGACTAGAAAGTGCGTTTCCTACGATTAACGGTTCATACTAGGAAGTGTGTCTCCTATTAGAATGGGTCAAACTAGGAAGTGTGTCTCCTACAAATGAGGTTGAAAAGTCTTGGACTAGGAAGTGCGTCTCCTAGGATTAATGGTTCAGAGTTGGAAGTGCGTCTCCTATTGGAATGACTCAAACTAGGAAGTGCGTCTCCTACGAGTGAGGTTGAAAGGATTGGACTAGGAAGTGCGTCTCCTAGGATTAATGGTTCCGGTTAGGAAGTGTGTCTCCTATTGGAATTACTCAAACTAGGAAGTGCACCTCCTACGAATGAGGTCGAAATGTTTGGACTAGGAAGTGCGTTTCCTAGGATTGGTGGTTCATATTAGGAAGTGCATCTCCTATTGGAATGACTCAAACTAGGAAGTGTGTCTCCTACGAGTGAGGTTGAAAGGATTGGACTAGGAAGTGCGTCTCCTAGGATTTATGGTTCCGGTTAGGAAGTGCGTCTCCTATTGGAATGACTCAAACTAGGAAGTGCGTCTCCTACGAATGAGGTTGAAAGGATTGGAGGGAATGTAACCAGGGGTTGGCGCCCTGTATCACGGAGAAAGAATGTAACCGGAGGTTGGCGCCCTGTATCACTAAGAAATAATGTAACCAGGGGTTGGCACCCTGTATCACTAAGAAAGAATGTAACCAAGGGATGGATCCCTGTATCACTAAGAGGGAATACAATCAGGGGTTGGCACCCTATATGACTGAGATAGTTATTGACCAGGGGTTGGCACCCTATACCACTGAGAGGATGTAACGAAGGGTTGGCGCCCTGTATCTCTTAGAGAGAAGGTAACCAAGGAATAGGATACCTTTTATGGAAATGGAACCTCACTAAGATTAGTGTACCTTATGTTGGAAAATACAGCTAGGGATTAGTGTGCCCTATACTAAACTTGCGACTGGGGAGTGGTGTGCCTTATGTCAAAATGGAACCTCAATTAAGGACTGATGTACCTTATGCTGGAGAATGCAGTGGTTAATTATGTGATTATAGGCATAACTATAAAGAAAGAGCACAGACTTTGAAGAATTTACCTTTGGTGACATTCTCCCTTTGAGAACTCCATTGCTACACTACTTGTTTCTTACTTCAAACAAAGAAACTTTTGTGAGTTTCAAAGTGGTGGTTGATTTGAGGCCTTGATAACCTGAGTAGTCTGAATTCACAGTGACCTTCTGAAGAAGAACTGACTCTTTCAGTGCGGTACTGATTTGCTCGGATAATCTGTATTGCTTTCTGGAGACCTTGGCTTTCTATCGTTGCCCCTGACTATTTCGTGCTCGGATGTCACACATCATTTGCCCCTGAGGCAAGTCTTGCTTAGCGACCTTTTTGATTTCTTCGAAACACTTTGTTCGGCTTATCATAGGAAATCACAGTTGGATTTGTGCCTTGTCAATGCCATGTATGCCCAACATCATTTGTTTTGCAATTCCTGGAAATGGTGACCAATTTTGTGGCTCTTCCTTTGTTGGATTTCTAGGCAAATAGACCAGCAGAGTTTTCTACTTGGTATTTTCTTTTGCATGAACCCTCGGATCTTGTTTAACTTCAACAACTTATTGTGCATGTTGCTCCCTGGGTATGTCCTTTTTGATGTCCTAGGGTAGATAGTTAGAAAGGTGGTAACAGATTTTGAAATCATTTCTTTTTTGTTTTAACAAAGACTGACTCAAAATAATAATTGCAAATGGACACAATGACGCGATGTAAAAGTTAGAAGGAATAGTATTTAACTAAAAATGCTACTTTAGGGGAAAAGAAAGAAAGAACGGTATCTTTTGAATGTGGCAGCCAAAGTTAATGATCATGACATGCATTTTGGATTGAGAGGCCGAATTTATCCAAAAATCTACCCTTTCTTCTTGTTGTTCTTTTCGTCTTTGAAGTTGGCCTCTTTGTGCCAATCATCATTTGCATCAAATCACAGCTCACCTTCGACCAGCAGTGCCCCAAAAGGTTTTCACCAACCAACGTCTCTCATTTACTTATCTCTATTTACCATCGTCTTACAGTGCCCATGAGGGTTTTCACCAATAAGACTCTCTCATTTTCATTCATTATCTTCTTCTTTTTCTTTTTCTTTTTCTGTGGAGCAACTTGAAATTTCTCTATGTCGTGTGACAACTGTTGCTTATTGTGTGCTTCCCTTGGAATTCTAAAATACTAATTGGAAGGTCTTTATTTGGAAGGATTTTGGAGAGGGTTAGAAATAAAGGGTCACATTAAGGCTCAAAATAGACTCAAGATGATAGGGTTGTATATTTACAACTCTTGGAATCGACTCTTCATAAAACACAATATAAAAAAAAATTCTTCCCCATTTTCAAATACTAGGTAATTTTTATTTTTGAGTTGGTTAAACTGAACCCTAATGTAGAGCTGCCTACATGTCCTTTAAAGGAATCACGTCAAACGTAGTTCAAACTAACTTGGAAGATTTCTTTGTTGTTTTTCTTTTCATTTTTCTTTCTTTCTTTGGTCTTTTCTTTTTCTTCTCTTCTTTTGTTTTTTGACAAATTGCCCCAACTCCTATTTTTGGTGGCATGGATATTCGATTTATTTTTACTCTAAACCTGATTCCAAAGGGGGAGTCAAAGAAAAATAAAACAAGCTCAAAAATAGGTGACGAAGGGTATAAAGTGTTTGGGTAGCGGAAAAAGGACCTCCCAGCCTCAAGAATTCCAAAGGTTCTATCTCTTCTCAGGTTCGACATTGATGGACATGACTGTCATCTTGGTTTTATAGTTGTATAGTTCCATAGTCAATATCTTATTCGCAGGAAATGACTTTTGACAATTTGGAGTCACCTTTTCTTGGCCTTTGTCTTGATGTGGAATGATGCACTTTAGTACCAGCTAATCCATTTTAAATTCCCTGGGATGCACCTTCTTTCGGGAATTGGGTCATCTTCCATGATATGTTTAGATTATGTCGGCCATGACAAAAATCCATTCATCAACTAGTCCAACCAGGCTTCAAAACTTTCCATTATCCTTAAGCCGGTGTTCATGATAGGTTTGAGATAAACATCTTTAACCTCTACAGATATAACTATTTTGGTTCCATGTGACAGGCTTATCATCAAAATTCTTCAACCTTTTTTTATCCTCCAAGTGTTTTTCTCGATTCAATTCAAGATTGGACAGGCTTTCTAAAATCTAGCCGAAAACTCCGCATGCATGTCATATCACTAAAATTAGCGTGAAAATAACTATATATGCAAAATAAACCAACACAATGGATTAAAATGACACAAAGCAAGAAGTTGCATTTTATTGATTAAATGATAGAGAGGTTTGATGACAGGACAAACAAACAACATCTGGATCACAACCTTGAAATAATCCGGATGATAAAAATTATGACAAAATAAGTTACCAAGACTCCTTCCCAGCAATGAGGGAAGTGGCTTTCTGATTGTCAAGCTAAACATCTTAGCTACAAATTTGCACATCATCATCAAATAGGACCTTCAACAATTTTGATTGCCTTTCATTCAATGGACATGTTCTTGAAATTTTTCGACAAACCGCCCACATATTCTTTATCATTGTAAATCATCCGAACACTTTGTGCTTTGTCATGACGTTTAGGGTGCCATTATCTTTGACCATGAGCATCCCTTCTTGAATCATCATTTCTATTTCCTTTTTCAGAGCCCGACAATCCTCAGTGCTATGCCCCTGGACATTAGAATGGTACACGCACTGTACAGCAGGGTTAAAACCTTTTGCATATAGATAAGGAACATACCCTTGAAGCGACTCAATCATGCCACAACGTTTCAACCTTTCAAACAAACCCGTGTAGGATTCTATGGTTGGCGTGAAATTGTCCCTCTGCTTATGTTCCCTTTCATACTCATGGTTTGGACGAGCGTTGTAGAGTGATTGAGAGTTCTAATGTCATGGATGAAGGTATGTTAAAACAGGGGCCCGCATATGTTGGCGATTGGATGGTTTGGCATAAGACTGAGTTGCATGTTGTGGAGCAACTGAGTATCGTGAATCCGGAGGTTGAGATGCTCCCTTTTGGCCTCTTTTTGCATGTGATGCCATCATGGCCTCCTCATTTTTCTTCTTTTGGTTAACACGGATGTCTGGCCTATTCTGGATTTATTGGGTGGCTGCTCTAAGTGCCGTTTGGCTTATAATTCGGCCAGTATTGAGGCCATTCTCGACTATTTCTCCTATCTTGATTGCATCAGCAAAAGGTCTGCCCATTGCAGACATCATATTTTGAAAATAATCAAGATTCTTAGCCTGAAGGAAGACAATGATTAACTCATGGTCATCCATGGGTGGTTTAACTCTAGATGCTTTCTCTCTCCATCTCACGGCATACTCCCTGAAGTTTTCAGTCAATTTTTTCTTTATATTAGACAGGGAATTGCGATCTGAAATTGTTTGACTAAGGTCTGGGCCATGTCGTCCCAAACATGCCAGCGAGAGATATCTTGGTCAATGAACCATTCAGAGGCTACCCCCACTAGAATCTCCCCAAAATAAGCCATCAGCAACTCTTCTTTTCCTCCTGCACCCCTCAACTGTTTGCAGTACCTTTTCAAGTGGGTGATAGGGTCGCCGTGTCCATCATATTTCTCAAATTTTGGTGTCTTGAACCCTAGAGGTAAATGGATGTGAGGAAACATGCACAAATCACTGAATGAGATAATTTTGTGACCACCTAATCCTTGTATGTTCTTTATATTATGCTCAAGACTTTTCATTTTCCTGACCATCTCATCTGGCTCTCCTCTCTCTATAGCCTTTTCATTTTCTGCAGGTAACCCATACTGTGGGGCCTGATTGTGTGGAGCCGAAACCTTAAAAGACAAATCTAGAGAGTAGTATTGGCCAACATAAGCATGAGATAATAGCTCGATGTTTGGCCTCATCACAGGATTTGGTGGGGGGTTTGCATGCATTGGTGCACCAGAGATGACGAGAGGGGTGTTCCTAACCGGTGCGGCAGGAGGTCGCACATTGGAGATACCAGGGGCGGCAGGGAAGCTGTAGTTTAGACCCGGAGGTAGAATGTGATCGCTTGTTCCAGGGAGCGATGGTTGGGTAGCCAGGGGTATTGTGGAAGTTCTCTCAGAGGGACCCTAAGGCGGAGGCTGCCTAGAGACCCAAGCCTGATACACATCACTCAGTTGATGCTTCAATCTTCTTACCTCCTTCGACTCTTGCTCAACAGATTGACCCTGAGGGTCGTCCCTGACCAACTCGATTTCATCATTGTTAGCCATCGCTACCTTCCCCTTAGATCTGGTAAAGTAATGATGTGTTGTTAGTTTCACCACAAACCGACCACCTTAAGCTTGCTATATAAGAGGCAACAAACGTGTTAGAGTTAAGCATTTTACAAATATGAATCACACGTAAATATGCTATGTTTCTAACATTATCACCGTCTCTAACATGCTTTTGGAAGGCTTCATGTTTCATTTCGGCTTACAAGGTTGATTCTTATTGACACTCTTATTTATTCCTCTCTTTTTTTTTTGCTTTTTTTACACCTCGCCATATTTTAGAGCCGTAAAAAAAATATTTGGATCGAACCTTTTGGAGGTTGCCCATTTTTTGGAACGTAGTTCAAGGGTATGACCTTTTTTATAGTTTACAAAACAAAATTTTCCTTTTTGTAATGTAAAAACCACATCTTTTTTGTTCATTTTTTAATTTTTCTAAAACAAAATCTTTTTCATTGATTTTCGATTTTTTATTCTTTTTGATACAAGACAAAGGAAAATTACATAAAGATACAACCTAAAAGACGAATATTTAAACAAGACCGGCCTCGACTCAAACAGATTTTTTTTTTTGTAAATAAAAGTCAAACAACAAGACTCAAAACACCAAAAGACTCTTATGAACTCGATGACTGCAAAAGATCAATCAAAGTGGACTACCAACCAAAAAAAGACTCTGATCTCTGCAGGAGAATCTACCAGCATCTTTATAGTCAAGGTGCTTATTCTTGCGGCTGGCCTCCCATATCATGGTATATGTGCTTTAAGTCTGTGGAAATGTGGCGTGCGAAGTTCGGCGCTACCGTAGCAAATTGCTCTCGGGTCAAACCCTGGCAAGTCACACACCCTTGAGCGGTATAAGTAGCCACTTCATAGATACCCTCCTTCTAACATGCTCCTGACTCTGACTTAAAATTTGGATACGTCGCTAATGATTATTGGCTATGTTTGATTTGTCCGCGTCGCATTGTAATGCTAGATTCAGCTGGTTCTGGACCCTTGCTAGCTCATTCTCTAGCTGGTTCTTACTCAATTCTGCAGCCCTGGCCCGAGCCCTTAGATCATGGATGATAATTTTGTAATGTATTTCTTCGTGCTTTGGGATGGCCGCTTGTTGCTGAGTAACGACTTCTATTCTCGCTTGTCGAAGCTGTGCTTGAAGCGCTTGAACCTCATGTATTAATTTGGTTTTCTCCTCTTTAAACTCAGTATACTGCAAATCCTTATTCACGTTGGTGATACTTATATCCCTACGTAGTTCGGGGATGATGGATTCATAGTCTCTTGCTATTTCCTCCTTGGCCTGCCCCACTCTTGTTTTAATTTCAGTCTCCCATTCTGTCATGCTGTTCAAAATTGTCTCTTGCCTAGATCCAAAAGCATTTTGATTATAGAACCACTAAAAATATGCAGGGTATAACTCTCCTCGATCTTGATCTTCCACCATAGTGTGAAATTCAAGCACTTTAATTTCATCCCAAACCTGCTTAGCATAAGCCTCATGAACAGGATCCTCCGATGTTTCCTCCCACATGAATCTTTGCATGTGCTCCACTGGGGGAACAACTTGTTTTCGACCTAATTGGTGTAGGACTCTCATAGGCACATACGGCTGAAAACCCCGAAGACCCATCAAAATAAAAAACGAATGGTGATAAGACTTGTGTATTACCTCTTTTGGTGAGAACAAGTGGTATTTCCATGTGATTCCAGTACCAGTCAACTTTTGAAGATACCCCTTCCATGCTTCGATGCCCTTGGGGAAGCTACTATCTTCGGTCAAAACTTTAGACCTATCTTCACGCTCATTGTTGCACCAATGGACGCTAAAATTTACTCGTACGAGGTGAAGGAGAAGGTACTCTAAGAACCATATCTGGAGTATGATCTTACTGTAATGACCCCACCAGTCGTTTTGAGCTCTAGCGCGTCATACAGCGGTTTGAAGTTATGAGCAGCTTCATTTCAGGTATTATGACTTGTAGGTGTGGTTGGAATTTAATTTCGGGAAGTTTAGAGTTGATTTGGAAAGAAAATTCTCATTTCAGAAGCCTTAAGTTTGAGAAATGGATTAAGATTGGAATTTTGAGTAAACGGCCTCAGAATCAAGATTTGAAGGTTCCTTCAGTTCGTATGATGATTTCGGACTTTGGCGTATGTCCGGATCGGGTTTTGGATAACCCGGGAGCGTTTCGGCATATATTGTGGAAGTCAGCATTTTTTAAGGAATTTCTTAAGTTTGGCTTGAAGTGCATTTCAGTGAAATTGATGTCCCTGTGGGATTCCGAGTCTGGGAACAGCTTCGTATGGTGATTGTGGAGTTGGGAGCGCGATCATAAGTGAATTTGGATGTCCGTAGGTCATTTTGAAGTCATTTGGCTAAAGATATAAATTTGAAGGTTTTTGAGAAATCCGACCGGAAGTGGGAATATAGATATCGGGGTCGGAATGTGATTCCGAAAGTTGGAGCAGGTTCGTAATGTCAAATACGACTTGTGAGCAAAATTTGGGGTTAATCGGACGTGATTTGATAGGTTTCGGCATCGGATGTAGAAGTTGGAAATTTCTAAGTTCATAAAGTTGGGATTTGGGTGCGATTCGTGGTTTCGATGTTGTTTGATGTGATTTGAGGCCTCGAGCAAGTCCGCATTTCCTTTGGAACAGGTTGGTATAATTGGACGAGCTCCCGGGGGGCCTCGGGTGGATTCCGGGTGGTTAACGGATCAATATTTGAAGTTAGAAGAGGAGCTGGAATTGTTGTCATCTGGTGTGACCGCACCTGCTAGGCTTTGGCCGCAGGTGCGGCTATGGCGCAGCAAGTGCGGCTATGGCGCCGCAGGTGCGAAGAAGTAGTGGTCTGGATGGGAGCGCAGGTGCGATGGTATTTCCGCACCTGCAAAGTCGCAGATGCGGGCTATGGGCACAGGTGCGAATTTGGCTGGAGCTGAGGAAAAGCCGCAGGTGCGAAATTTGCAGGTGCGAGAAATGGCCTAGGCAGAATGTTTTAAAACCGTGATTTTTGGCCATTCCCTCACTATTTCATCTTGGCATGGGCGATTTTGCGAGGCTTCAAAGAGAGGATTGACTTCATGCAATGATAGGTAAGTAATTCGTTCATGTTTCTAAGTTAAAAACAAGGTTATTACATGGAATTATACATGAGAACTTGTAGGAAAATTTGGAAAATCTTAAAGAAACCTAGAAATTTGTAATTGGATTTTAACCACGAATTTGAGCATGGAATTTAGAGTAAATTGTACATTTGAACTAGTAGAGTTATGGGTAGAATTTGTCTTCGAGAAATTTCAGATTCCGGGCACGTGGGCCCGAGGGCATTTTGGTCAATTCACCGAGCGGAGTTGGGAAAGTATATAATTTGAATTTGTTGCAAGTATTAGGATGAATTTTCATTGCTTTGCCCATTGTTTGGTAATTTTGGGGCGTTGTGCATCCATTGGAGTCTTCGGAAGGGCTTGGAAGCCGGTTATGGGACTTCGGAGCGAGGTATGTCTCCTTTCTAACTTTGTGAGGGGGAATTGTCCCTCTAGGTGAACTAATTTAATATGTGCTACTATCTTCGGGGGTTACGTATGCACGAGGTGACGGGAGTTCGTGCGTTGCTACTATTATGCTAATTTAATATCTAAAGAAGACTAGAGTTCATTTTCTTAATAATCTAGAAAGAGAATTAGTTTCTTCCGTGGATAATTGTATACCTGATAAGGTGATATTATTGAATATTATTAAACTTGACAAATGAATTACGAGAAAGGATTTAAATACTATTTTGTGGTTTTTTAAAAAGAGAAATCTGTAATTTACTTGAGTATTTGTTTTCCCGACGTATTCGGGGTGGACTGTTGATTGTGCATGAATGCATGTGACCGCTTCACAATTTACATTTCGCGAGCGGGGTGTTATTTCCCCCACTCTCGTGGGAGCGGGCTGTACGCCACGGTGGATTGAAAAATGCACTTATGGTTCGGGTCGTTCGACCCTCGGCAGTGCATAGACATGATTATTTTATTGAAAGGTGCACTTATGGTACGGGCAGTTCGACCCTCGGCAGTGTACAAAGATGATTATTATGATGGCTTAGGCCGGTTGTTCTTATCCCGTATGCGCATGCTAAATTGTTAAATGTTTTCATGGATTTTGAAGTGATAAGATATTTGGGAGAAAAATAAAGAAGTAATTCTTTATTTAAGATATTTGGGGAAAAATGAGAAGGTAGTAACTGTTTATTTACTACCAGTATTTGCTTGGATTTCAGTGCCTTATATATTTGCGGCTTTACTACCTTTACATGGCTACCGTGCTCATCATATTCTGTTAAATTAATTTGTTGGACCTTAATGAGTGTCTAATTCGACCTCTCATCACTACCTCTCTAAGGTTAGGCGGGCGACTTACTGAGTACACGTTGTTTTCGTACTCATGCTACACTTGACGTTTATTTTTATTGCACAGGTACTTTCATAGCGACGTGGATGGTTGGAGACTTAAGCGAGATGCATCATCCGGAGGCGATCCGCAGCTGACAGAGTCTCCCTGACATTGTATTTATTTCCAGTTTAAATTCCTTGTCCAATTTGTATTTCGGACAAGCTTGTAGTATTTGTGAAATTCTTAGAATTTTCTCATGTACTTGTGACATCGGGTTCTGGGATGTGTTGGGATATATTTTGCTGAAATGGAATGTTTAAACCATTGTATTTACTTAACGGATTTCGTTTAGTTATTACGTAACAAGTTAAGGACAATGATTTCAAAAATGTTAAAGCAGGAATTTATTTCAACTAATTAATGATTGGCTTGCCTGACGGTGGTGTCCAGCACCATCACGACCTTAGTAGATGTTGGGTCGTGAAAGTTACATCCCTCAAAGAAATCTTTCCCTTCCTGACATTTGGTTAGGGCATGGTACATATCTGACAATACCATAGGAATGATAGTGACATCCTTTTCACGCAATAAAGAGGTAACTATGCCAGATAATCGAATATCAATATTTTTTTCATGCCTCGGAAAAACCATCGTCCCAAGAAACGCCACTAGGAATGCTCTCCGCCCATGGCTTTGCCAAGCCTTGTATCCAATTTTATTATCAAGCTCTTTCCCGTGCTTTGAAAATACAGCTGGACACCCATACCTGTTGTACAAGAAGTCCAATCGAATGTGCCCTCGTTCCACACTTGCTATTTTATTTTGGTTAATTTTCATCTGCTCAAGGAACTTAGTGCCGGTGGCATCCCTTGGGTCCAAGGGTCTCTTCTTCCAAAGCTCATCGCCTAACTTTGTGTATCCAGCTAACTCTTCCAAAGTGGGAGTCATTTCGAAACGATTAAAACGAAATACGTTGTTATTAGGATCCCAGAAATGCACCAACGCCTCGATTAAGTCCATCCTTGGGTTGATCTCCATAATATTCACAAAGTTACCCAGATAGTCCTTTATCTTTTCCTGCTCACAAATGCCCATATTTTTCCACCATTTCCTCAGCAACTGGGGTGTTTTATGCACAAGCCAAATCTTCAAGGGCTCATCATCTTTTGGTTTTTTATCGGCTCTTCCACTTACTGAATTCATATCTTTCCTGGATAAATAAAAAATGTGAGGTCAAGTCCTAATATAAACTCGAAGAAATGACACCAAGCATACTTTTGGATAAGACAATGAGCGAACTTCTTAGTGGAGAATTCCTCATATTGAAAGATCAGTCAACTAAGACCCAACAAATCAGACTTGATTGATATTCTAGATTTGGAAGAAAAGGACCAGACTCTAGAATGACTAACCACGTATCTTACCGAGGAAACAAGACATGATAAAATCGGTCGGCCGAGGACACAATGATAAAAGGTGACAAAAGGGAAAATATGGTTATTCTTATGAAAACGGCTTTTCAATACTTCGAAGGAAAGTACTAAGGCTGTCTCAGTAAAACCATCCGGATACATGGATAAGCGGGTAAAAGTAGACAAAATTTTATTCTTTTACGAAAACATCCATTAAGGTTGACTCAGCAAAGATGGCCGGAAATAAGGGCACTGCAAAAATATGAAAATAAATAAACAAAATGAATATTTTGCGAAAATAGCTCCTCGACACTTCCAGGGAAGGCTGTACCAGCAAAACGGCCGGGTACGAGGGCAAAACAGTAAAAGGTGACCAAAAATAGGAAAAACAGAATTCGAAAATTTTATGCACATGTGGAATTTTATGCTTTATTTATTTATTATTTTTTGAAAAATGTAGGCTGAACCCGATGAAGGTTGCTTACGTATCTCACATCCGGTGAGAATCAAACCCGCGTAGTTCGGTAAAATCAGATATTTTTCTCTTTTGGTTTTTATAAAAATTAGTCTTTACACCTCACGCCAGACTACTAAAAATATTACTAAAAAAGGATTATTTATACTAAACTAGGAGAATTATTTTTTTTCTTTTTATAATTCCGCTCAACTATTTTCTAAAGTCGGTCAACAAAGAAAGCAACCTTCCAAATGATGTAGCAAGTAGCATATAAGTAACACGATGGTCTCAAAGAGGATACATGTCTTATACGGACCCGGCCCTGTGCCGAGTTTCGCTAAGTCAAATGCATGTGATGCAAATAAAGCGAACCTACTAGGGATATCCGGCCTGAGATTTGTTCTTCTAGGTTTAAATCCTATTGGAGAAGGTATCTAGACTGGCTTACTCGAGCGGACAACTCGAGCCAAGGAGGGTCAGTGTACTGGTAGCATTGCTTTCCGACTTAGCTGGTGGTGCTCCCCGCCTAAAACATGTGTGACTAAAATCCTTCACCGGGTGTCAAACACCTCAGCTATCTCAAAGAAAACGGGCTATTTCAAGAAAATGCCCCACTTTTAGTTCAAGAAGACTCAGAGGGGGTGCGTGAGAAGACAATTTATATATACAATTCAACAATATCAAAGCGGTAAAAAGCGGACAGGTAGCACATTAGGCACAAATAAATCATAATATATATAAAATTAATAAAGCCAAATAAAAAGTCAATATGTACAAACTCGAATTCTTTCCCGGCAGAGTTGCCAGAGCTGTCACACCCTTTTTCTAACCCCAAAATATAGGTGGATGTGGATTGTGGATTAAAGAGTGTTTCCAATTAAAGTGAAAAATTTGAGTAGGGATTATTTTATTTACAGAGTCGCCACTTGGAATTGATTTTTTAGGCATTACAAGTCACCTTTTATTTGAATCCCTAATCAAAGGAAAGTTTGACTCTATTATTAATTGGTCTGCAAAAACAAATTTTGGGTAAGGAATTCTGTTGAACGGGGAGAAGGTGTAAGGCATTCCCCGAGTCTCGTGGTTCTAGCACGGTCTCTTCATTGACTTAAACTTGGCTTGACTTAATTTTGGACAAAACTGTTATTTATGTGATTTTTTTATGTTTTACCTATCCGCTTCTATTTCTTGGTTATTAGAATTAAAAATATAATAATTTGGATAAATTACGTCGTTATAACCACGCTACGCAAGTGAATGAGTGATTCATATAACAAAATTAATTAACTTACCATAATTGCGACTCGCAAGCTAATCCAAAATCATGACAATCAACTATTTGTAGTACTTTTGATAAATTATTACATTTGAGAAAATTAATTCTTGAAAATTACTATTAGAAAAAAAAAAATTTGGCCAAACACAAGCGACTCCGCGATTTCAGCAAAGGACTAATTAAATTAAAAATTAACTAAAGCTATTCGATATGGTATAATAAATTGTTGTTAGAATTTTTTTTTAGTTAATTATTAAATTTCAAAAATAACGTTATGCAAGCGAGTCCTTGATCACAAAAAAAATTACTAAGACTAGTGTTAAATACTATTATTATTTATTAATTATTTGTAACGACTCGACCGGTCGTTCGGTGTGATTAGCCCCATTTTTCGTGTTTTTGCTTTTATCATGTGTTGCTTAGCTCAATTATGTTGTGCGGGGTCGGTTGGTTCGGGTTCGGAATGGTCGTGGTGAGAAATGAGACACTTAGTCTCTTAAGTTGGCTTTATGGTTAAAAAAGTCAACCCGAACATGGCTATTAGGTAAATGATCTCGGAATGTGGTTTTGATGGCTCAGATAGCTTCGTTAGGTGATTTGGAATTTAGGAGTGTGTTTGGAATGTTGTTCGGAGGTCCAGGGTAGAATTAGGCTTGAATTGACGAAATTGGATTTTTGGCGATTTCCGGTCGGCAGTGGAAAATTAGCTATCGGGGTTGGAGTGGAATTTCGGAAGTTGGAACAGGTTCGTAGTGTCATTTTGGATGTGTGTGGAAATTTTCAGGTCATTCGGACGTGGTTTAGATAGTTTCGGCGTCGTTGGCGAAATTTCAAAGTTTCTAAGTTCTTAGGCTTGAATCCGAGGTTGATTTGGTGTTTTGGTGTTGTTTTGAGTGGTTTGAAGGCTTGACTAAGTTTGAATGGGGATACGGGATGTGTTGGCATGTTTGGTTGACGTCCCGAGGGCCTCGGGTGTGTTTTGGGTGGTTAACGGACCAAATCTTGGATTTAAAGTTGGTAGATTTTGCTGGTTTTTGGTTGCAAAGAATCGCTTCATCGCGCTCGCGGGTGGGATGCCGCGTTCGCGAAGGGTCATTTGGGGAGCTGAGGATTTTGTTCTACACGTTTGCGAAGTGGTGGACGCGAACGCGAGAGTCTGAATGGAGAAAGCACTGTGTTCGCGCTCAGAGGCCCGCGTTCGCGAAGAGGAGTTGGCAGTTGGGGACCCCAGGTAGTCTACGTGTTCGCGAGGTAGGGATCGCGTTCACGATGGTTTGAGAATTTTAAAGCTTCACATTCGCGAAGCATTGGCCGCGTTCGCGAAGGGTTAAGTGAGAGGTATTCAAGGTTGGTCTACGAGAACGCGAGAGGACCGTCGCGTTCGTGATGAAGAAAAGCCTGGGCAGATAGTTTTATATTCAAAATCGAGGGTTTAAGTCCAAAATCTCAAAAGCCATTGGAGAGCTAAGGAGAAGGCAAATTATGAAGAGATTTTCAGTAGAGTGATTGGGGTAAGTATTTATCACTTGGTTTTGGTTCAATTCCATGAATTAGTCTTGAATTTCATCATTTAATTGGGGAATTGGAGTGGAAATTGGGGGAAATATGGAAGAAAAGTTTGAAAATTCTATTGGGGATTTGAGGGGCCATTTGGGGTCCGATTTGATGTATTTAGTATGTATCAACTCGTGAGAGCGTAAGGATTCTAGTTTTGTGATTTTTATCAGAATCTGAGATGTGGGCCCGGGGGTCGGGTTTGGGCAATTTCAGGATTTTTTATGTAAATTGGTTATTTTCATGTGGGCTTTGTTCCTTTAGCATATTATGATGATATGAATCTGTTTTGAATAGATTCGGGGCGCGTTGAGGCTGAGTCGAGGGGCAAAGGCATCGTGGAGTAGTTTTTCAATTGGTTTGAGGTAAGTAACGATTGCAAATCTAGACCTGAGGGTACGAAATCCTAGTATTTCGTATTGTTTTGATAAATGAGGTGACGAACATTCTAGATGACGGGCGTGTGGGCGTGCACCAGTAGGGATTGTGACTTGGTCTGACCCGTAGCGACTAATAAGCCGCGTATTTGATTTGAAATCATATGATATTTTGTATTTTAGACATTTATACCATATTTTGGGTTGTACGCCATGTTTGGGGCCTTGTGCCGACCTGTTTGGACCCACAGGGGTGTTTTACTACTATTCTCACATTGTTTTGATAGAAAAATATAATCTCAGTCATGATTTATACTTGTTCACTGTTCATTCCTGTTTATCACTCTGTTTTCAAACAAATCAAAGATATTTTTGGGCTGAGTCTCCGTGATTTGTGATGAGTTTCCCGAGTGGCTTGTGAGGATGATGACTGAGTGAGGCTGAGAGCCGGATTGTAAGGATAGTGATGGATCGGGCTGCACGCTGCAACGATATATTTTGGATTGGACTGCACATCGTAGCGAGATATGTTGGATCGGGCTGCACGCCGCAGCGATATAGCGCTTGGGATGTAGGAGCCCCTCCGGAGTCTGTACACCCCCAGTGACCACAGTCAACTATTTATGGATCGGGCTGCACGCCGCATCGGTTATTATATGGTACCTATTGAGCATGAGTGCTGAGTATGAGTGTTGATTGACGAGAGTTGAGTCACGAGTGACTGAGAGGCTTGCCCGAGAGGCTTTATTTGTGAGTGATACTGTGCCCGAGGGACTTATTTGTTATGAAACTACTGTTTTCACCCTTTTTTTTAGCTTTTTGCCTCTAAATGATAAATGTTAAACCAATGTTTTATTTGAGTTTTGGAAAGGGAAAACTGTAGTTTTTATGAATCTTTCGCAACGTAGATTCCTGACTTGATTTCTTGATTTCCATTGTTATTTATTATATGAGTTTACATGATTTTAAAAGCTTGTCACTGCACTCAAGTATTTATTTATATTTGTTACTTACTGAGTTGGCGTACTCACGTTACTCCCTGCACCTTGTGTGCAGATTCAGGTGCCCGGATCGAGTGAGATTTGATTCATTCTCAGTGGAGCATTTATCGGAGACTGTGAGGTAGTTGCACGGTGTTCACAATCCCATCCTTCTCCTTCTTATTTTGTCGTTATTTACATTTCCTAGACTTGTTGTATTAAGGAAATCGTGTCAGATTATGTGTTCCATTGCTTGCTCATGACTGTTGACTCCGGATTTTGGGTTTCGTGCCCCCCTCTTTCCTCCCCTTTCGGATCGGTCAGGGTATTCGACATTATTGGGACAACTCATTTCCTTTTGGGAAAGGGGTAAGGAATTGAAGAGTCGCCACCTAACGAGTTAAGGTGCGTTAGGGTACCTACTAAAGGTTATTTACAAAACACAGATTAGATAACCAGAGATAGGGTAATGGCTTGAAATTACTTCAAGGGGAAGGTTAGGAACCCCTCGACGTCCACAACTGTAGTTCCCGACCCAAACAAACTTTGTGAACAGATAACATATAAGAAATAAACACATAGGTAAATAGATGAAGGTTTTGAGAAGATTTGTAGTCCAAGCACACATATGTGCTTAAGTTTAAAAGATTTAAAGCCTAAGCTTATATACAAAGCTCTGGAGGTTTTACAATCTAAGCACACATGTGTAAAGGATAGGGGGTCCTAGGTTGTTTATCCTATAGGATCACATCAGTAGAATGTCCGGTAATCACTCCTCAGAAGAGGGGCTACTCGTGGCATTAGCGCATCGGATATCATATCCATGTCTACCCTTTTCCACCCCTTAGCAGTTATTAAGCGAGTTTATTTAACGACCTCTATGCGTGTTGTTACCCGTCCCTTTTTAATGGCCCTTGAGGAATTTAGGACCTCTAAATATAGTCAATTCTAGACAAAAACTCCCTAAGGTTAAAAGGATTAAATTCTAAGCGACAGGCAAGAACAAATAGGACTTCATAAATAAATGTAGGAAAAGCAATTTAAGAGGCTCAGATTTACCTCCACATATATTGCACATAAACAACACGTTTCAAACACAAAACAAGAGGCAGTTTTATTCGACAGAATCCTAACACAAGATATCTAAGTGAATATCAATGCACCGAAGTATGCAGCTTGTTTATAAACTCAATAGCAAGGACTTAATCAGCTTGCCTACTGGTTTTAGAAAAACTTGTTAGCCCTTAGGTAGCAAACACAATCAAAACAGTATTTCTTTTTAAGAGATTGATTACCTAAGACTTTCTTAGGCGTGGGGTTGTGCATAGTTAATACTAGAATTATTAAACAGTTCAGAGGTTGTTTTACCTAAAACATGCTGTTCTAAGTGATGTAAATCTGAGAATGAAGAGATAGTTACTAATTTCTATTAAGAATAGACATGATAATCATATGCGAGGTTATTTTATACCTTTTCATGCACACGTGAATGCAGGGTGGCTAGGATATAATTTCAGGATGCACAGGATTCCTAAAGCATGATTTCTAAAATGCAAAGAGAATTACAGAGTTGTTAAGAACGATTCATGAATGCGCAGGAGTATTAATTTTATCACCTAAGGAGCAGGATTTCTAAGTGGTAGGCACAAGCATAAATTGAGGTATGTTGTATGTTAAAGCAGTAAACATGAAAAAGCCTTAAAGACATGATATCTAATGCATGTTTGGCATGTTGATCCTAAGAATAGATTCTAATGCAGATATAGGAAACGTAAAACTTAAGGCATGATTTATACCTCAGTGGCATCAATAAAATTGTATAGCTATCCCTTCCCATTTCACTAGCCATCCCCAATATTCATTTACAAATAAATATTACAGACCAGTTGAATATTACATAAATAAATAAAGGAAAAGAAGATGTTAAACTATAGAGAGCCTGAAAACTGGCCCAGACTTCCAGAACCTCAAGTGCCCAAATGTTTCATAGCCTTTCTCATATCCAGGTATGTCAGAGTTCCCTAAGGACCTCAAGGGATCCCGGGCAGTGCTCACACCCAGACTTCATAACCATAATTGAGTAAGTGCAGTGTGGAAGGGCCAACTCTAATGCATCAGAGTTCAGACGTATCTCATAGGGATCCCTAAGCAGTCACACATTAGAGGGGCATAACTTAAATATCTAAGAGTAGAGTGAGAGTGCTTGACATAGTTTTGAAAAGATTGAGTAGGAAAACAGTTTGAAAAGAGACTTGTTTGAAAGATTTTGTAAAGAACTACAGAGTTATGTAGTAAAACAGTTTTTGAAAAGAGAGTAGAGAAGCAAGCAACAGTCCAGACATAGCACCCAAAACAGGTTCATACCAAGCCAAAGAACACAGAACCAAGGCAGGTTTAGCAACACCAAACAGGGGTAATGGGGGACTGGGGACACATAAGGCACATAGGTAAGAAAATAGTTCCGGGAACACTTAAGTACATAATCAACAATATGCTATGGGGCATCCAGGGATCAAGGATATAGCATAAACTTTAGGATTACTCAGAACCGAATAACATAAGGCACAACTTGTTTTGCAACAGAAAAGTTCATGCCAATAATCAGAGAATCATAAGTAAGGCAGAATCATATTGAGGTATACTAAAAGGGGGATAGTATTTCATAAGCATGTTGAGTCTAAGGGAGGGGAGTACACAAAATGCTAAGTGAAAAACAGTGCAAGAAGGTCAAGTGCACACATCGCAGCAAAACCATAGGTAAAAACATATTAGAAACAGGATGAATTGAAATACTACAAGAAACATATTATTTTTGAAACTTAAACTGAAATTAGGACATACCAGTATAGGAGATAGCAAACACTGAATGAAGAGTAAGGGGGTAGAATAATCATCCTTGGCTTGTAGCCGGCTGATAATAGCAAGTAACCAGAAGGAGAGCAGAAGAGAGCATTTGTGTATACGAGAGAGTTTTGAGCAATGTGTCTGTGTGTTTGATAATGAAGACTAAGGTACTTATAGTTTTAAAACAGGCAGAAGAATAAGGATATTATTGTGCATAATAATATAAGGAACTTTTTACTTAATTCAATAATGCTATTTATCATAAAACTTCCACTTTTAATCTTTCACAAATACGGATAATCAAGGAAAAACATACCCAATTTTTTCTCAAAATATTTTAAATTTACATATACAGCTTGATAATCATGTATAATTTTTTCGCATTATTTTTTCATAATTTTCCTTTGGGGTCGTGATATTATTTAAATTTTATTATTTGGATAAGCATAGCATTTAAAGAGATTGGGTCAATTGATCTATTATAAGAGAGGGCTAGCTTCTTATTAAGGACAACTAGCCAACTTGAACAAGCCACAAAATTAGTTACGGCCTCAGTTATTAAATAAGAAAGGAAATAAAAATATAACTTATTAAACTAACATTCTTTTTAATTTTAATTAAAACAAAATGCGCCAAAAATCACATTTCCCAAATTATTAGAATCCGTCATAGCATATCATGTCCAACAGACCTAAGAGAAATATAGCCAATAACTTAAAATGAATATTCATGGAAAAGCAAAAACATATACTACATTTTTTAATAAAACCAACGAGCCAAGGGCGAGTGAGCCTTTTAAGATTTTTCTAGATTTGAGCCTTATGACAACGTTTCCTAGAGATCAAAACCAAAAGACAAGAAAATTCTTGTCAATTTATCTTCCAAATATTCAAACTCTTCTTGTCAAACAAAAAATAAATCCAAAAAAAAGGTATCCCAGAAACATAACTTAAGCACATCATCTAGAATAGAACAAAATAATATTAAAAGAAACTAACCATGAAAGGAAATATCATTTTTAACACTAAGATAGAGGTTAAAATCGATCTTAGCTTAAACAATGAACCGACATATATATCACGAGTTTTGTAACTCAAATACCAATCATAACTTACATTCCCAAATCTTAATAACCTGACAAAGGAATAATGAAGCTACAACCATTATATTACATTTACTTTACCATATACATCAATCTTCATACAAGAGCAGAAAGTATTCCAGACATAGAATAAACTAAAGAAACTTAATACATCTCATCTTTCACTCATTCTTGGATCAAATATTACAATGACAATTGAGGGAGTTGCGTGGATCGCAGAAAATAAATAAACAGCAGTTATAAAATGACGCTCAGCAAGGCAGCAAAATATAGCAACAACCAGCAGCTTTTAAACCAATGAAATGACCCAGAAATAGACCTTGGGCACCCACAAATTCTAAGGGGAAAGAACCCCATAACTAACTCTAATAACTTTAGTTTTGGAAAGCTTTCTGCTTTTGGAGTTCTCACCCTCAAAGGCTCTCAAATTCAGCTCAGTATTTGATGTCTAGCGGCTGATTTTTCTCTCATGTTGTGTCTCTTAGAGGGTGAAAAGATTCTAAAAATGTGTAAGATAGTGTGTGATCAAAAGTGTGTTCTAAAGTAAAAGAAAGAGTCTCTTTATAGGAGAGGAGAGACATGAATTATTATTGAAAATTTGTGCTTTGGACATAATTTTTACCAAATATCTGTCCAAACTATTCAAAGGATAGATTTTTGGTTAAAAATCTGTCCAAGACAAAGTTTTTTTTACCAAACATTGACATACCTTTTGGAATTAAATACTCCAAAAGTCTTTGAACATTAAAAAGTAACCAACTATGTACCCTATACTCAAATATTTAGCTTTTTATCAATACATGACTGAAATTCAGCTTATATACTCAAATTAAAACCAACTACGAACTAGCAAAATAGAAACAAGACTTGAAATGTAATCGAACTAAATATTCAAATAAACTAAACTAAAGCCAATCGATTTATGAGAACTAAATAAACCATTCAACTAATCTTGTTGGGTTTTTTTCATGAAACTAGCATAAAACACTTATTAACTAATCAAAATAGAGAAAATTAAACTAATTTAAAACCAAACGGGCAAATAGAAAATAAGGGGAATATTGAAGTATACCGAACAAAATGAGGCATCTGAGGCAACTAGCTAATGGCGAGGCAGTGATACGACTCGAGCAAGTGTCTATTGTCGATTTTTATCGAAACCATGTATCCAGAGAATTGGAGGCTAGTTTTGATGAAAATCGACAACAAAACCTCGCTTGAGGCCAGTGTGAAGAGAGAAACGGGAGGCCACAAAGTGGCGGTCGGCAGCAGGTCGGCGGCGAGGCGGCAGTATAGGTGGCCGACAAACTTATCGTTGGATTTTCGGGATGAGGTTGACATTAATAGGTTGGTTTTGAGGAGCTCTATCCGTTAATATAAGTATTGTAGTGTGGTGGTAGCTGGAGCTTCACAAATTTGGGCAAAAAGGTGGCAGGTAGGGTTTCTTAGATCTAACATTCATGGAGTTTGAGGGAGAATTAAAGGATTTGAGGCTTTGATTAGTGTTGGGGATGGAGAGAGGAAGGTCGGGTGAAGTTGTGGGGTGGATTGGATACACCGCAGCGGCGGCGAACGGTGGCAGTGCAGGCGGACAAGAGAGAGTGAAGAGGGAGCTAGGTTTTGGTTAAGTAGTGAAATGGGAGGAGTTTCAGATTTTTGGAGCTTTATATTTTGAGTGGGAAATGGATCTAATCCATTGGATCAAGAAGAATGGAGGGATGAGATTTGATCCCACATTTACTTATCCAAACGATGTAGTTTAGGTACTAAACTATGTCGTTTCATGATCTACTGGCAGCCCTTCTATGGATTAGCCATTGCACTTTTGGCCACTTAAATCAATTTAATTTTGGCCTAATTCTCTTAATACTAATTGTTAAATTAAATTTACACACATTAATTAATTAATTAAATAACTTATTCAAATGATCCATTAGCTAGATTAATTCACCAACTGAATAGTTAGTTAATTCCTAAAATGCACAAATGAAGAAGAAACTAATTTTTTTTGGTATTTTTATGACAAATTCAATTAAAAATGCACAAAATATAAGAAAAATAATGATTGAAGGAGAATTAATATTTACAACTTTATGAGCATTTAAATGGTGCAAAAATTAGGTATTCACATTAGTCATGGAGCTTATTCCTGCGGCTGACCCCCAACGTCGCGGTATATCCTCTCTAAATCTGCAGATATGTGATGGGCGACGTTCAATGATACTTCAGCAAATCGCTCGGGAGTCTTTCCTTGGCAACTCCTACAAGCTCGGGAGGTATATGTGGCTACCTCGAGGATCTTTCCCTTAATGTGCTCCTGAGCCAAATACAACTCTTGATTTTGCTGACCACGAGTCTCGGCTAGATCCAGGGCATCACACTCGCGCTACAATGCCATATCTTTTTGGCGCCGAACTTCTACTAGCTCCCCCTCTAACCGATTGATCACCTTTTGGTAGTGGTGCCTTTCTATTTCGAACTCGGCGGTCCGGCCCTCCTTACTTGATTCAACTCCCTATAACTGATCCCTTAGACCTTGGATTAGTGAAGCGTAACTCGTGCGCTCATGATCACGGACTACCCTGAACTGGGCTTCTCTCTCTTCTTGTTGCTAAGCGGTTATAGCTATGTTCTTCTCCCGAATTTGGGCTTTGAGTGCTTGCTTCTCCCGTGCCCACTAAGCTTTCTCTTTCTCAAAGCATCATATAGCAGATCCCTGTCCACTTTAACAATGTCGAGCTCTTCTTGTAGTGCTCCGAAGGTAGATTCATAATCTCTTTTCGTCTCTTCTATAGCCAGCCCAACTCTGTTTTGAATCTCAGCTTCCCACTCTGCGGTGCTCTTCACGACTGGCCTCGGTCTATCTTAGTGCCATTCCAAACACGTTGAGCATAAGCTTCACGAATTGGATCCTCTGATGTTGCTTCCCAGATAAAGTTTTCCATAACCTCTACCGGGGGCACTATCTGCTTGTGACCCAACTGATGTAGAACTCTCATGGGAGCATATGGCTGATAACCCCGAAGCCTCATCAAGATCAAAAACGGATGGCAAGATGACTTATAGATGACATATTCTGCAGCGAACCAAGGATAGTTCCATGTAATCTGATCATATGTTAAGGAGTGGAGATACTCCCTCCAATATTGTACACTTTCTGGAAAACTGCGAATCTCCAACTCACTTTTCAATCTAGCATTATACTGGCGAACATGATTACCCCAACAAGTACGGTGGTCTACTTGATAAGGACGACGGAAAAGAAGATCCATGAACCACATCTGCAGCAGAAGGTTGCAACCTTCAAAGAAACCTTTTCCTTCCCAGCACTTGGTCGAGGCATGAAAGATATCTGCTAACACCATAAGAAGAATAAAGGAATCTTTTCATTTCATCATGGCTGTGACTATCCCAGATAACCGAATGTTGATCTTCCGATCCTATCTTGGGAAGACCATGCACCCCAAGAAAGCTACAATAAATGCTTTTCGTCCGTGTTTTCGGCATGTGTGTTGGTTTAGTTTATTAACGAGCTTCATCCCATATTCTAATAACCCCCCCCCCCTTCATATCTGTACCTGTCATACAAGAAATCTAAGCAGACCTACACTTGGGCCACATGTGCTATCTCGGTGTGGCTGATCCACATCTGCTCAAGGAACTTGGTAGCAGTGACATCCCTGGGAGCTAAAAGTCTCTTTGTTTGATTCTTTTTCCCCAGATCTGTATATTTAGCGAATTCCTTCAAGGTCGAAGTCATTTTGAAACCCATTAAGACGAAACACATTGTTCTTCGGGTCCCAGAAATAAACCAAGGCCTCGATGAGTTATCGTTTAGGCTCATCTCCATGATGTTTACCAAGTTTTTCAAATAATCCTTGACCTTTCCTTGCTCAAACCCATCCATGTTGTTTCACCATCGCTTCAATAACCTAGGCACTTTGTCGACAATCTTAAATGGTGAGTGCTTTTCATTTCTCGGCCTCTTGTCAGGTATCCCATTAACTGGATCCATATCGTACCTAGATAAATAAAAATATGAGGTCAAGTCCTAATCTAAACTCAAAGAAATGATACTAAGTAGACTTTTGGAACAGACAAACTTCTTATGGGAGGAAGGCTAGAAAAAACGGTCGATCAAGGACAAAATGATAAAAGGTGACGAGGGAACAAGATGGTTATTTTTATGAAAACGACTCTTTAGTACCTCCAAGAAAAGTATTAAGACTGTCTTGGTAAAAACATTCAGACACATGGATAAGCGGGTAAAAGAAAACAAAAAATTATTTTTAACACCCATTTGATACTTCACAAAAAAAAAAGCTATAAGGTTGACTTGGCAAAAATTTCCAAAAACAAGGGACGACGCGGCAAAAACAAAATGACTATTTTTACGAAAATAGCCCTTAGACACTTCCGAGGAAGGTTTAAAGGTTGTCCCGTCAAAACGGTCAAAAATAAAGACGAAATGGTAAAAGGTGTTAAAAACAAGCAAAGTAACCATTTTGTACGGATATAGCCCTATGGTACTTCCGAGGAAGGTTTTAAGGCTATTTCGGCAAAAATGGTTTGACATAAGGGCAAAATGGTAAAATATTAGCTATCAGACGCAAAGGCAAAAATAATGAAAAGGACAAAATGCAGCAAAGCTATCGATTTATTATTTTTTTTTAAAAAATTGAAAAATATTATGGACACACTGATTTCGAAAACTCTTGCAAAAATGGGGGCTAAACCCGATAAAGGTTGCCTACGTATCTCACCTCCAATGAGAATCAAACCCGCGTAGTTCTGTAATGTCGAGTATTTTTCTCTTTTGATTTTTATGAAAATTAATATTTACACCTCACACCAGACTATTACAAAATCTTAGTAAAAAATAATTATTTGTACTAAACTAGGAGAATTTTTTTTTTTAATAATTCCGCTCAAATAATTTTCTGAAGCCGGTCAACAATGCAAGCAAGCCTTACAAATGATGTATCAAGTAGCACATAAGTGAACATGATGGTCTCAAAGATGATACCCGTCTTATACGGACCCGGCCCTTGTGCCGAGTTTCACTAAGACAAATGCACGTGATGCAAATAAAGTGAACCTACTAGGGATAACCAGGCATGTGGCTTTTTCTTCTAGGTTTTAAAAATTTTAGGGGATGAGGTGTATCTAGACTGGCCATAAAACGGGCGGACAACTCGAGTTGGGAAGGGGTAGCGTACCGGGAGCAATACTTCTCCGGCTTAACTACTGGACCTTCCCCGTTCTTAAAAACGGGTGACTAATAATCCTTCACCAGGAGCCCAGGCCCACCGGTTTTATCTCAAAAAAGAATGGGGCGCGTATCCGCGATTCGTGGGGTTATATTCAGAAGACTCAAAGGGGGTGCACAAGAAGACAATTTATATGTACAGTTCAACAATATCAAAGCGGTAAAAAGCGAACAAGTAACACATTAGGCACAAATAAATCACAACATATACAAAATTAATAAATCCAAATAAAAGTCAATATGTACAAGCTCGAATTCTCGATGTCTCTAGCAGAGTCGCCAGAGTTGTTACACCCCTTTTCTACCCCAAAAATATATGTATGTTATGGATCGTTGTGGGTTAAAGAGTTTTTCCAATTAAAGTGACAATCTTGAGTAGGAATTAATTTATTTACAAAGTTGCCACTTGGAATTGATTTTTGGGTGTTCCAAGTCATCTTTTATTTGAATCCCTAATCAAAGGAAGATTTGACTCTCTTTTTATTAGTCCGCAAAATAAAGTTCGGGTAAGGAATTCTGTTGACTGGGGAGAAGGTATAAGGCATTCCCCGAGTCCCGTGGTTCTAGCATGGCCACTTTATTAACTACATTTGGCTTAAATTAATCTTGTAGAAACTGTGATTTATATGATTTTCATGTTTTACCTATCCGCTGTTATTTCTTGATTATTATAATTATTAAAAAAATAATTTGGATAAATTACGTTGTCATAACCACGCTACGCAAGCGAATGCGTGATAAAATGATAAAATCAATTAACTTATCATAAGTGTGCCTCGCAAGCGAATCCAAAATCATGACAATCAATTATTTGTAATACTTTTGAGAAATGACTACATATGAGAAAACTAATTCTAAAAAAAATATTTTAAAAAGGTCAACTATTGTGCTACGCAAGCGAATCCGCGATTTCAACAAAGGCTTAACTAAATTAAAAATTAATTAAAACTAATAGGTGTGGTATGAGATTATTGGATTAATTTATTGAATGTTAAACATCACGCTACGCAAGCGATTCCGTGAGCTAAAGCGTGCCTACTAATTTCCTAGGGTTTAAATTAATTAATTAAGAAATCGATTAAATTGTTAAATTATTTTAATTATGGAGCAGAGTCATGTTGTTGTTGAAGTTGGTTTAAGAAATCAACAATTAAAGACTTGGGTCATCTCTTGCTTATGGATAAATAAGGCTAGCTCCTAAAAATATTAATGGTATTGGACTCCTTTGTTGGTTTATCATGAAAAGGGCGCAGCAGAAACTATCTACAAAGAATGGCCAGCTGCTTTTAATCATTATCATTATTAATTTTTTTTTTTTTTAGAAGAAAGGAAAATGGGCCAACTGAAAATACTTAAACACGGGCCTGCTGGCATGCTTAACATGAAATGGGCCTAGCAGAAAATATTTAATTGGGATCATTTATTCAATCTATGGTTGCATAGCCCAATAACTTAATCACCCACATTCCAATCTTATTTCTCAGCCCCAAACCTATCAACCTATTAACTTAACATAAATATTCAAACATTGGACTACTATTGTGAGGCCAAACAGTCAATAAAAATATTACTAGAACTTTTTCATTGTTCACATTATTGTTAACATTAATTCAATGGATTCTAAAGATATCTTTTAAATAATATCACTTGTTAGAAAAGAACTTAACTAGAAAAATATAACATTAGCAAATCACAAGCCATATTAAGACAAAATTAATCCACCATATAGCTTTGACTTTAATAAACTAAACAGAAAAAAAAAATCATGCTACAATACTTCACTTCTTGTTTTAATTCTTGATGTATTGCCATGAGTTCCAGATCATAAATCACCATTTGCACCAACATAAAGACATCCAAACTAGATCACAATTATACACAAGCACACAATTAAATGGATTCAAGAGAAACTAGCAGCATGGTCATTGAAAGACAGCTTTAAACATCGATACATGGAATAAGCTATTCATATTTCGTTTGTAAGTATGAACTCACACTCATAAAGCACTAAATGATCATAACATCCCAGGACTATATTTTATTACTTGTGAAAACCATAGTTACACTAAAGGGTGAAAGGAATAACTACTAGGAGTAGAATAAACTGCAAGCAAAACAACGACAACACACTTTAAACAGCAACAGCAGTATCCAGCAAAAGAAACCGAGCCGATCCAAAAATTTCAACAGAAACTCAAACAGACTTTCAAGGAAAGAAGAGACTAGAGACTCGCGTCAAAGACATTTGTATTTTTAAAGTATTCTTTTCTCCAGATACTCAAAAAAGGCTCTCAAACTCTCTATTATTTTTCTGTTCTTCTTTTGAGTGTCCAGGATGTTTTTTTAGAGTAAAAGATGTCTCTCAATGTAACATAGAGTGTTTCTTTTATAGGATAAGAGGCAATGCATTCATGATTGAAAATCAATCCATAGGACATATTTCTCACCAAAAATCTGCTCTAACTATTCATAGGACAGACTTTTGGTTCAAAAATCTGTCCAAAGGACAATTTTTTACCAACTGTGAATAGTACTAGGAGCAGCATACTCCCAACAACTTTTAAATAGTAAAAAGCAGCCACACAAGTACCCGACTCTCATGATCAAACATATCTACTCTTCAGCTTTTCAACAAATTAATACCAAACCAAAATGAGAACAAGTAACTAGAACTTAGTTAAACTACCACAAATGTGTAACTAAAACTTAATATTGAACCATTAATCAATAAAGAGAACTTAAAACCTAATGACTAAAATCAAACCAAGAAAGACACATGTTAACATAGAAAACAACTTAGTGAAAAAGTTTGACTAAGCGAAGATGAAACTGAAAACTAGATAGAAAACGAACTAGAATCGACCAATAACAGAACTTACACTCCTACAGTAACTACAATAAAGTAGTAGGCAACAAAAGCAGAAACCTAAAGAGAGGAATAAGGTTCCATTTAGAGTCCAAAAACTTTGAAACTTCAGTTAAAGTTCAGAGGCATAACGACACATGACAACTAAACACTATTGATTATGAACTAACCAACAACTAATCAACAAAACTAAACTAATAAAAAGAAACTAACACAAAGAAATACTCAGAAATATCACATACGAATCATATCAATGTAACCAAACTAAATGAATAATTAGTCAAGAAGCAAATCAGTTGATCTCGGTCTCGTATGATACAACAAAACTAAACATTGTGAGCAACTAAAGGGCTAACCGGAAGCGACATACAACATCATGAAAATAATAGCAACTCGACATATCATTGCTCAAATGTATACGAACAACATAACATGAATGAAAATTAAACTCTAAGCCTGATGCCAAAAAAACAAAACAAAGCAAGCGAAAGAAGAGAAATAAAATCAGAAAATGGAAAGAGGGAGTAGGGTTTAACCATACGAGGCATCAGATGCTAACTCGAGCAATAAGAAGGTGCTGGAATGTCACGACCCAAAATCCTAACTTAGGTCGTGATGGAGGCCAACGGCAGGGTCAGTCAAGTCAACACTCAATTTACTAAGGGTTCTTTCTTATTAAATTAAACATTTCAACATATACTCAGTTTTTAAAACATAAAACATAAATCGACAAGAATAATTAGCCAGTTTTTAATCAAAAGCAGTCATGAGGAAGCGTGAGCCAATATATATACAAACCTGTTATGCATAATAACTATTTGTGTGCCAGGAACTAGTGTCACAAGTCCTACGGGAATTTTAACAGAATATACAAAAGATACAATATATAGCCCCACTGTCTGAAAGAAATAGACGGGAAATAAGCAAAAGAAACACATGGTGCTGCCGGAGATCGCCAGGAGAAAGCATCTCACCATGAAGTCAGGTCCGTCTGTAATTAGAATCAAGCTCCGGTCTGACAACCAGATGCACCAGCCTCAGAACCTGTACAATTAAGTACAGAAGCGTAGCATGAGTACATAAATATATATGTACCCAGTGAGTACCCCGCCTAACCTCGAAGAGGTAGTGACGAGAGGTCGACATGACACTCACTAAGGTCCAACAATATAATTTAACAGAATATGATAAAAACGGTAGGCATGTAAAGGCAGTGAAGCAGCAAATATATATAAGGCACTGAAATCCAAGGAAGTACTGGAAATGAATAAACAATTACTACTTCAACTTCCCCCAAATATCTGTCAAATCAATGTCCATGAATTTAGTAACAAATAAATCATGCGCATACAGGGTGACAACCGGCCAGAGTCATAAGATAGTCGTGTCCGTGCAGTGCCGAGGGTCGAACGGCCTAAACCATAAGTGCACCTTTCCATAAAGTACTCACATCTATGCACTGCCCGAGGATCGAATGGCCCGAACAAAAAGTGCATCTTTGCCATAAAGTAATCATCTCTATGCACTGCCGAGGATCGAACACCCCGAACCATAAGTTCATCTTCCAATCCGCCGTGGCATACGGACCGTTCCCATAAGAGTGGGGGAAATCACACTCCACTCACGGTATGTAAATTGTGAAGCGGTCACATGCACACACACTATTCCTTTTTAAATTACTTTTCAGTAAACAATTCCTTACAAATTTTCTCAAATTCCATGATCTCAGGGAAATAAGCCGCATGTAACATTTAATTTAATAAGCATATAGTTCATATCAAGTAAAACACAAGGCATGATGTGGGCCTAACTACCCGGACATAATAATAATAATATCCGCTACGTACGGACTATCGTCACTTTGCACGTACGTAGACCCCACAATTATCACATATAGCATTTAAAACACCTACGGGGACAATTCCCTCTTACGAGGTTAGAAAGGAGACTCATCTCGCGTCGCACGTACTCCCCGGGTCAAGAATGCGCCCGAAACTCCGAACTCGTCACCCAAAGGACTCGAAGCTAACCAAACGTTACGTAAATATATCAAATTATACTCAAAGCATGAAATTCTCCTATTATTTAGTCAAATTCATCATTCTTGAAGAAATCCCAAAATCCAACCCCGGGCCCGCATGCTCGGATTTCGAAAATTCTTGAAGGAAACACTCACCCATAGCCTAAGGATTATTAATATATGATTTTTGTATGAATTCATAGCCAATGCACGGGTAATTTTCTAAATTTCGAAGGCCCTAGGTTACTACCCAAATAATTAATTTTTCACTAATTAGGTAGTTAACTAAGCTAGGAATTCATGCCTTAACTAACTTTAGGATAGAATTTACTTACCTCACAGTGGCTGGGTCGTGGGGCTCTTTTTCAAGCTCTCACAATCGCCTATGGTGGAAGAAAATTGAGTGGGAATGAGATAATCCCGCACTTAAAGACCTTTCTGCATACAGGGGTTTCCGCACCTACGACTCAACGGCTGCACCTACGGTCTCGCATCTGCGAGCAAGAGCTCCCACCTGCGGAAAATGGGACAAGGGCTTGGGCTCGCACTTGCATCCTGGAGTCCGCTCCTGCGGCTCCGCACATGTGAGAAAGGAGCCCGCACCTGCGAGAACTGAGCAACCCACCTGGGGGTCGCACCTATGAGGCCTGGACTGCAGGAGCGGTCTTGCACCTGCAACTGGGCAACCGCACCTGCGGTCACACCAGATCAGGTGCACAAGCAACTGCTTCAGCTAGATTTTGGCCTTGTTTGGTGCCCGAGAGGCACCTGGGCCCACCCGAGCCCCCGTCCAAATATAGCAACAAGTCCCGAATCATAATACGGACTCACCCGAGCCTTCGGAACACCCGCAACAACGCTAAAACAAAAAATCACACCTCAAAACCCTAGAACCAAACTTAGGAACTTTAAGTTTTCTTGACTTCACTAACAATGCGTCGAACCGACCTATACTACTCGAAATGACACCAAATTTTGCAGGCAAGTCATAAATGACATAGCGGAACTGTTCCCGGTTCGGAATTCCGTTCGGACCCCGATAACACAAAAACACGCCCCAAACCACAATATGGACTTAAGGAACTCTTATTTCAATATTGGGCGCCGAAACGCTCCCGGGTCATCCAAAACCAATCAAAACCGTCGAAACTCGATTCCGAGGTCGTCTACTAAACATGTTGACCGAAGTCAAACTTGGCCTTAAAGGCCAACCTGAAGGAACCAAATGTCCCAATAGCACTCTAAGCACTTCTGAATCCCGAACCACCAATCCCCGCAAGTCATAAATCACAATAAGCCGCTATGGGAAGTCTCATTTAAGGGAACGGGGTATGACAACGCAAAACTATATTCTCCACCTCTTAAATAAACGTTCGTCCTCGAACGGGTCTAGAATCATACCGGAAGTGTTGAATAAGTGTGGATATCTGCTCCGCATCTCCTCCTCGGACTCCCAGGTCGCTTCCTCGACTGGTTGGACCTTCCAATGGTCCTTCACTGCAGAAACTCTCTTGGACCTCAACTGGCGACCCTGTCTATCAATAATGGCAACTGGCTCCTCCTCGTAGCCCAACCTCTCATCCAACTGAATAGTGCTGAAATCAACCACGTGAGAGAAGTCGGCGTGGTACCTCCGGAGCATGGATACATGAAAGACCGGATGAACTCCTAAAAAATTGGGATCNTGAATCAACTTCACCCTCTCCAAAGCATCCCTCACCAGGTCGGTACCATATAACTTAGCCTTGCAAGGCTCAAACTACCCGATAGGGGAACGACATCTCCGACCATACAAAGCCTCAAATGGAGCCATCTCGATGTTAGACTGGTAACTATTATTTTAAGCAAACTCGGCCAAAGGCGAGAACTGGTCCCACTGACGTCCGAATTCAATCACGTATGCCCTGAGCATGTCCTCCAATATCTGAACTGTACGCTCCGACTGGCCATCAGTCTGAGGGTGAAATGTTGTGCTGAGATCTATCTGGGTGCCCATCTCACTATGCAATGCTCTCCAGAAATGCGATGTGAACTGAGGAACTCGATCTGATATAATGGATACGGGCACACCGTGCAAGCGGACTATTTCCCGAATGTAGATATGGGCTAACCTCTTAGAAGTATATGTAGTGGCTACAGGAATGAAATATGTTGATTTGGTCAATCTATCCACAATGACCCAAACCGCGTCAACCTTCCGCAAAGTCCGAGGCAACCCAACCACGAAGTCCATAGTGATGCGCTCTCATTTCCACTTAGGAATGGGCATCTACTGAAGTAGGCCTCCTGGCCTCTGGTGCTCATACTTCACTTGCTGGCAATTAAGACACCTAGTCACATACTGCAGGATGTCCCTCTTCATCTGCCTCCACCAGTAATGCTGCTTCAAATCACGATACATCTTCGTAGCACCAGGATGAACAGAATACCGAGAACTGTGTGCCTCCTCTAGAATCCTCTCCCTCAGGCCATCAACATTATGAACACATAAACGGCCCTGAAGTCTTAGAACACCATCCTCGCCAATGGCAACCTCCTTGGCACCACCCCGCACCACTGTCTCCAAAAGCTCTGCTAAGCACGGATCATCGAATTGTTGGGCCTTAATCTCCCAAATAACGAAGACTGAGGAACCACATATGCTAAAACTCGACGAGGCTCTGAAAGGTCTAATCTCACCAGACGATTGGCCAAGGACTGAATATCCAAGGCTAGAGGTCTCTCCTCTGCTGCAATATAAGCCAAGCTACCCATACTCTCCGCCTTCCTGCTCAAAGCATCTGCTACCACATTTGCCTTGACCGGATGATAAAATATGGTGATATCATAATCCTTCAACAACTCAAGCCATATGCGCTACCTCAGATTAAGATCTCTCTGCTTGAACAAGTGCTGCAAGCTGTGGTGGTCTGTATAAACCTCATAGGACACCCCATACAATTAGTGCCTCCAAATCTTAAGAGCATGAACAGCCGCTGCCAACTCTAAATCATGCACAGGGTAATTCTTTTCATGAACCTTCAACTAGCACGAATCATAAGCAATAACTCTCCCTTCCTGCAACAATACACACCCCAAGACAACGCGTGAAGCGTCACAATATACTGTGTACATCCCAGAACCGAAAGTCAATACCAGAACTGGCGCTGAAGTCAATGCCGCCTTGAGCTTCTGGAAGCTCGCCTCACACTCGTCAGACCATTGAAACGTGGCATTCTTATGAGTCAATATGGTCAATGGATCTGCAATAGAAGAGAACCCCTCCACAAATCGGCGATAATAGCCTGCTAGGCCCAAAAATCTCCCGATCTCTGTAGCTGAAGCAGGACGCGACCAACTCTGAACTGCCTCGATCTTCTAAGGATCAACCTTGATACCCTCTCTAGATACCACATGCCCCAGGAATGCTACGGAATCCAACCAGAACTTAGCATATAGCTTCTGTTCCCGCAAGGTCTGGAGCACAACTCTCAAATGTTGCTCGTGCTCCCGCAGGCTACGTGAGTAAATCAAGATGTCATCAATAAAGACAATAACAAAGGAATCAATATACGGCCTGAACACCCTATTCATTAAGTCCATGAATGCTGCTGGGGCATTAGTCAAGCCAAAGGACATCACCAGGAACTCATATTGGTCATATCTCGTACGAAAAGCAGTCTTCGGAACATCTAAGGCCCGAATCCTCAACTGATGATATCCCGATCTCAAATCAATCTTAGAAAACACCCGAGCACCCTGCAAATGGTCAAACAAATCATCGATGCGCGGCGAAGGATACTTGTTCTTAATGGTGACCTTGTTCAACTGGCGGTAATCAATACACATCCGTATGGACCCATCCTTCTTCTTCACGAATAGAACTGGAGCATTACACGGCGATACACTCGGTCTGATGAACACCTTAGCTAACAACTCCTCAAGATGCTCCTTCAACTCCTTCGGAGCCATACGATACAGAGGAATAGATATAGGCTGGGTGCCTGGAGCTAAATCAATACAAAAATCAATATCACGGTCCGGAGGCATGACTGGAAGGTCTGAAGGAAATACATCAGCAAACTCTCGAACCACAGTGGTGTCCTGCACATAAGCAAGATAGGCCATATAACCCTTATCAACCATATGTCGAGCCTTCATGAATGAAATAACCGGCTGGCTGCACTAACTGAGGAACCTCTCCACTCCAGCCTAGGCGACTCGGACATGGCTAAATTAACTGTCTTGGCATGGCACTCTAGCACGGCATGATAAGGAGATAGCCAATCCATGCCTAGAATAACCTGAAAATCAACTATGTCGAGCATTAAAAGGTCCGCACTGGTCTCGAACCCATAGAAGGTGATCACACAAGATCGATAGATCCGGTCTACTACCACAGAAGCGCCCACATGAGTGGACACATATATAGGAGAACCCAAGGACTCGAGAGGAGCATCCAAAAAATGAGCAAATAATGCTGAAACATATGAATAGGTGGATCCCAGGTCAAATAAACTTGAAGCCTCTCTACCATATACTGAGATAATACATGTGATCACGGCGTCTGAGGCCAGTGCATGTGATCTGGCTGAAATGGCATAGAATTTGGCTGGAGTACCGAAAGACTGAGCTCCGCCAGAGTGAATAGGAGCTGCCTGACCTCCCCTTGACTGGCCTCCACCTCTAGGACGACCCCTGCCGACTAGTCCTCCACCTCTAGGTGGCTGGACTGCTGGTGCTGGACCCATCGGCTGATAACCCTGATGTACGGCCTTGCCCCAAAACCTAGGACAATGTCTCCTCATATGGCCTGGCTCTCCACACTCGTAACAACCCCCAGGTACTATAGCCTGTTGCCCCGAAGAAGAACCCTGAATGGTCAGAGGGCGATGTGAGCCCTCTGGCATAACACTGAAGTAGGGGTCGGAGGATCTCGCATGACTGGGATAACCACTGGGTGAACTCTGAATGGCTGGAGGACGGTAGGAATGCTCTGTTATGGCACTGAAATGAGGCCTCGCTGGAATACCTCGGGGAGGTGGTGGAGGTGTTGAATAAAAAGGCCTGTTGGGCTGACCATTGCTAAAATCTCTGCCCCTATCTAGGGCACTTCTGAAATCTCCGGAGAATCTAGCCCTCTTGTCCTGCTGCCCCTACTCCCTGCTCCTCGATCGATACCCCTTAATTCTGCGAGCAATCTCTACTACGAGCTAATAAGGAGTATCCATATCCACCTCTCGGGCCATGGCGGCCCTAATACCTGGATGCAACCCAGCCAAAAATCTATGCACCCTCTCCACATCAGTAGGTAGTATCATGAGTGCATGGCGAGAAAACTCTGAAAATCTGGCATCATAATCTGTCACTGGCATCTGTCCCTGCTCTAGCCGCTCAAACTGATACCGCAGCTCTTCCCTCTCAGAGGGTAGGATATATCTATTTAGAAACATCTGCATGAACTGCTCCCAAGTGACAGGAGGAGAATCTGCTGGCCTGCTGAGAATATAGGACTGCCACCACCTACGAGCTCTGCCCTCCAACTGGAAGGTAGTGAAATCCACTCCATGGGACTCTAGTATCCTCATGTTGTGCAGTATGTCCCTGCACATATCCACAAAATCCTGGGAATCCTCGCCTCGCTCACCTACAAATACCGGAGGGTGAAATCGAGTCCATCTATCCAATAACTTATACCGATCGCCGTCCGCAGCTAGTCTGGGCTCAGGTGCTGCTGCAACAAGATGGACCCCACCCACGGGCAGTGTCCCCGGGGTATGATGAAATGCTGTTGTCTGACCTGCAGCCTAGGTAGTAGGGGTCTGGACTCCCCCTCCTGCCTGAGAAGTGGGGGGATCTACTGGAAATAAACCAGCCTGGGACATGGTGTCCATAAATCTCATCATACGGCCCATGACCGCCTGGAAGCCTGGCGCCGTCATGAAGTCTACTGGAGCAAGATCTGCTGGACACACCTTGTCCTGCTCCTCAATGATAGGGTCCTCTGGTGGTGGAACCGGAATAGCTCTGGGACGCCCTCGTTCCCTACCTCGGGCCGGTGCGCTCCCCCTGCCTCTGCCACGGCCTCAGACAACGGGGGTAGCGGCCCTTCCCGGGTCTGGAACATCATATGCACGCGTCCTCACCATCTCTGAGAGAATAGAAGAATGAGTTTAGTAAATCATCGATTTCACGATAGAGAAAGAACAAATTGAGGTTTCCTAACACCCCATAGCCTCCTGAAGATAAGTACAGTCGTCTCTGTACCGATCCGCAAGACTCTATTGGGTTCGCCCGTGACTCGGGAGACTTACGTGAACCTAGTGCTCTGATACCATGTTGCCACGATCCAAAATCCTAACTTAGGTCGTGATGGAGCCCAACGGCGCGGTCAGGCAAGACAACACTCAATTTACTAAGGGTTATTTCTTATAAAATTAAACATTTCAACATATACTCAGTTTTTAAAACTTAAAACATAAATCGACAAGGATAATTAGCTAGTTTTTAATCAAAATCAGTCATGAGGAGGCGTGAGCCAATATATATACAAACCCGTTATCCATAATAACTATCACGTGTGTGCTAGGAACTAGTGTCACAAGTCCTACGGGCATTCTAACAGAATATACAAAAGATACAATATACAGCCCCACTATCTGAAAGAAATAGATGGGAAATAAGCAAAAGAAACCCCATGGTGCTGCCGGAGATCGCCAGGAGAAAGCAGCTCACCGTGAAGTCAGGTCCGTCTGTAATCAGAATCAAGCTCCGGTCTGACAATCAGATGCACCAGCCTCAGAACCTGTACAATTAAGTACAGAAGCGTAGCATGAGTACATAAATATATATGTACTCAGTGAGTATCCCGCCTAACCTCGAAGAGGCAGTGACGAGAGGTCGACATGAAACTCACTAAGGTCCAACAATATAATTTAACGGAATATGATAAAAACGTTAGGCATGTAAAGGCAGTGAAGCAGCAAATATATATAAGGCACTAAAATCCAAGGAAGTACTGGAAATGAATAAACAATTACTACTTCACCTTTCCCCAAATATCTGTCAAATCAATGTGCATGAATTTAGCAACAAATAAATCATGCGCATAGGGGGTAAGGACAACTGGCCGGAGTCATAAGATAGTCGTGTCCGTGCACTTCCGAGGTTCGAACGGCCCGAACCATAAGTGCACCTTTCCATAAAGTACTCACATCTATGCACTGCCCGAGGATCGAACGGCCCGAACCAAAAGTGCATCTTTGCCATAAATTAATCCTGTCTATGCACTGTCGAGGATCGAACGCCCCAAACCAGAAGTGCATCTTCCAATCCGCCGTGGCATACAGACCGTTCCCATAAGAGTGGGGGAAATCAAACTCCACTCGCGGAATGTAAATTGCGAAGTGGTCACATGCACACACAATATTCCTTTTTAAATTACTTTTCAGTAAACAATTCCTTACAAATTTTCTCAAATTCCATGATCTCAGGGAAATAAGCCGCATGTAACATTTAATTTATTAAGCATATAGTTCATATCAAGTAATACACAAGGCATGATGTGGGCCTAACTACCCGGATATGAAAATAATAGCCGCTACGTACGGACTCTCGTCACTTTGTACGTACGTAGACCCCACAATTATCACATATAGCATTTAAAACACCTACGTGGACAAATCCTTCTTACGAGGTTAGAAAGGAGACTCACCTCGCGTCGCACCTACTCCCCGGGTCAAGAATGCGCCCGAAACACCGAGCTCATCACCCAAAGGACTCGAAGCTAACCAAACGTTACGTAAATATATCAAATTATACTCAAAGAATGAAATTCTCCTATTATTTAGTGAAATTCATCATTTTTGAAGAAATCCCAAAATCCAACCCCGGGCCCGCATGCTCGGATTTCAAAAATTTCTTGAAGGAAACACTCACCCATAGCCTAAGGATCATTAATATATGATTTTTGTATGAATTCATAACCAACGCACGGGTAATTTTCTAAATTTTTGAAGGGCCTAGGTTACTACCCAAATTCATAATTTTTCACTATTTAGGTAGTTAACTAAGCTAGGAATTCATGCATTAACTAACTTTAGGATAGAATTTACTTACCTCACAGTGGCTGGGTCGTGGGGCTCTTTTTCAAGCTCTCACAATCGCCTATGGTGGAAGAAAATGGAGTGGGAATGAGATAATCCCGCACTTAAAGACCTTTCTGCCTACAGGGGTTTCTGCACCTGCGGCTCGACGACCGCACATGCGGTCTCGCATCTGTGAGCAATAGCTCGCACCTGCGGAAAATGGGACAAGGGCCTGGGCTTGCACCTGCGGCCTGGAGTCCGCTCCTGCGGCTCTGCACCTACAGGAAAGGAGCCCGCATCTGCGAGAACTGGGGAACCCACCTGGGGGTCGCACCTGCGAGGCCTGGACCGTAGGTGCGGTCTCGCACCTTCGACTGGGCAACCGCACCTGCGGTCACACCATATCAGGTGCACCAGCAACTGCTTCAGCTGGTTTTTGGCTTCGTTTGGTGCATGAGAGGCACCTGGGCCCACCCGAGCCCCATCCAAATATACCAACAAGTCCCAAATCATAATACGGACTCACTCGAGCCTTCGGAACACCCGCAATAGCGCTAAAACTCAAAATCACACCTCAAAATCCCTAGAACCAAACTTAGGAACTTTAAGTTTCCTTGACTTTATTAACAATGCGCCGGACCGACCTATAATACTCGGAATGACACCAAATTTTGTAGGCAAGTCATAAATGACATAACGGAACTATTCCATATATCGAAATTCCATTCGGACCCTGATAACACAAAAACACGCCCCAAACCACAATATGGACTTAAGGAACTCTTATTTCAATATTGGGCGCCGAAATGCTCCCGAGTCATCCAAAACCCATTCCGAACATACGACCAAGTCCGAAATCATCATAGGAAGCTACCAGAACCGTCAAAACTCGATTATGAGGTTGTCTATTAAATATGTTGACCGAAGTCAAACTTGGCCTTAAAGGGCAACCTGAAGGAACCAAATGTCACAATAGCATTCTAAACACTTCTGAATCCCAAAACCACCAGTCCCTGCAAGTCATAAATCACAATAAGCCGCTATGGGAAGTCTCATTTTGGGGAACAGGGTCTGAAATGCAAAACAATCGATCGTGTTTTTACATGGAAACTCAGGCAACAGTTGTCTGATCTAGAAACACTCATTTCACTCTGGAAAAAATGCTAAAACAAAGGGATTCTAGCATTATGAAAGAAGGAAAAGAGGGTTCTTGGGTCAAAAGAAGAAAAGATGGAGAAGAAGTAGCGGTAGAGGCAGTGGGTAATGGGCGGCGGGCGGAGCCAGCATGGACAAGGTGAGGGATTGAGGGTGAAACTAAGGGCAAAAGGTAGTCCTCAAAGAGATATACCTGTTTATGCCTGTATTGTAGGATAAAGGTGGTTCAACCTTGATGATTTTCAAAAAGAAGAGAAGGCTAGGGTTTCAGATTTAGGTAGATCTATGGATATTGATGGGGATTTTGGGGGTTGGGGGTTTGGATTGGTGTAAAGGATGAGGAGAGGAAGAGAACGGTGTAAAAATGGGGTGGTTTTTTGGTGCTCCGCCGGCGGTGGCGATTTCCGGTCAGCGGAGATGGGCGGCGGCCGGCTAGGTTAGAGAGATGAGAGAGTATGAGAAAAGGGGGGAAGAAGAGGTGAAATGTGGAAATATTTTTGGTATGGGAAGGTTTAAATATTGAGGATTGAGAATGAATGAAGGCCGTTGGATCAAAAGGTGATCAATGGTTGAGTTTAAGTCTTTAATTCATTAAGTGAAACGACATAGTTTCAAGGAAAAACTACGTCGTTTCGAGCTCTTTCTTGGCAAGCCATCTAATGGACCAGGTTATGAGGTGTTGGGCTCCGATTTTGGGGCCAATTTTGGCCCAACTCAGTTAAAAACATAACTTAGCCCCATTCTTATTCTCTTTTATTTAACTATACACAACTCCTAAATCCTACACATATACGCATAAAAAAATATAAAAAAATAAATGCAAAATTAGGCATTTACAACCCCTATGGTCTCCAATTTTTATTTATAGTGAGATAATAAATTTACGCGTGGACATTAGGTCTTCCTCCATATCGGATAAATTTATTATGAACTCACTGGATATAGTAACTAGTTATTGATTACCTGTATTAACTCTCTATCTGAGTTTAAGGGTTGAATCAATTTTGTAACTAAAATACAATCATGATTAAGTGGTGATAGAAATATATTTCTATGGTCTTCCACTATTAATTTCAAGTGAATAATAAATTTACGCATTGACTTTTGGTCTTCCTCCATATCGGATAAATTGATTGTAAGCTCACTAGGTGAAATACTGGTAATTGATATCGTGTAATTACTCTCCATCTGAGTATACATGTTGGATCAATAGAACTAGAGCTATTAAAAATGATGTTCACTTGACTTAAATTAACAATATACTCTTCATCTGAGTTGGGTCTGTTTTAAGTTATTTGAGTGAATAATCTAGTATTACATATGTATGTTGCATGAGTAGTTCTTTTTCCATCGAAATTGCTATTCAAGATGCATGAATACATATATGTGTAGTGTGTTTAAAATTTTTGTATTAAAATGTTATATACAATTGACTGAAAATAATAGTATACTCTCCATCTGAGTTGGGTCTGTTTATTTTTGGATTGTATAGTTCTTGCATTATATAATATACTTTGCAAGAATGATTCTTTTCCCGTTGAAATTTATTATTCGAGATGCATGAATGTATATAAATATTGAATGCAGTCTGAATTTTATTATTTAGTGTTTTGACTTATTATGATATGTTTAATGTTTTTATCCCATGTCCACAATGACTTTATGTAATTTGTCGTATTAATTGTTAACATTTTCTTTTGATAGTGATAAGACATTAATTTAAAGGATGCAATATATGTACCTTTTGTTAGAAGGAATTTAATTTCGCTTTCTGGGCAAAATAAGAGATGGATATTTGTTTTAAGATTCGAATAACTCTTGAGTTATTTAGCTTGATAAACATTTTATCTCTTGTGGTACATGAATGCATGACCTTGTTATTTTATATTAATGTCTCTCCTGAACAGAACAATATTAGTCTACCTCATAAGAGAATATGTTCTTCAAAATTAAGTAAAACTTATTTGTGCACTTTTATCTAAGTCATATTAATCTGGATATGATTTCAAGTTGGTCAAGGATAGACCTTAAGGTTCGTTGAAAGTAGAGGCACTACCAACTTGTAGATCCTGTTTGGAATGAAATTTGACTAAAGGATGTTTCCCATCAAAAGTAAATAAAGCTAGTGATAAGCTAGAATGAATCCCTTCTGATTGGTATGGTTAAATGAACATACTGGTAAGAGATAGTTTTGAGTATTTATGTGACGTTCATAAATGATTACTCAAAATATTAATAAATTTATTTGATGCACCGGAAGTCTTAATGAATTAAGTAATTCAAGGTTGTTAAGACTTGAAGCGGAGAATCATCAAGGAAATATATTAAGTTACTACAATTTGATTGTAGTGGCAAGCACCTCTCTAAAGATTCTTTTGATACTTATCAGAATAAGGGATTACATCTCAATTGTATACACTGTAAACTCCATAATAGAGTGGTGTGGTAGAAAGAAGAAATAAGTCTCTTTTGGACATGGATAGATTAATGACGTGTTATTTAGATTTGTCTTATTTGTTTTTGGAATATCTACTAGAAACTGCAAATTACATTCTTAATTTAGTTCCTTCTAAGTTAGTACCTGTGACATCTATAGAACTGTGGACTGAATGTAAGCTTAGTCTGTGGCATGTTCAGATATAGGATTGTCCAGCATATGTGCTGAAAGGGAAAGCGGATACGTAAGTTGGAACTATGAATGGATAGGTGTATGTTTATTGAATATCCAAGAAATGAATGGAGCTTTATTTTATTGTCTTAAAGAAAATAAGGCAATTGTTAAAACAAATGTTTTTTTCTAGATAAGAACTTTTTAATAAACCATGTTCCTAGAAGTAACAATTTTGACAGGAACTGGGCAAATAAATAACTAGATGTTCAAGAACATCAAAACCCACACGTTAGAATTGACGTTCCATTGCATTTAAGTAGTGGGAGAACCTTAATAGACATAATATGCCTTTATAGAGTGGGAGTGATGTTTGAACAATGAACACAATAGTAAGAAGTCACTAATATTTCAATGTCATAAGGTAATGAAGGTAATATTAGTAGTACTTCGTCGTAGTGGGAGAATTCTAAAGAAAATCATAGATCTATAATGACCCGACCGGTTGTTTTGAGCTCTAGCGCGTCGTTCAGCGGTTTGGGGCCATGAGCAGCTTCATTTCAAGTATTATGACTTATATGCATGGTCGGAATTGAAATTCAGGAAGTTCGGGTGGATTTGGAAAGAAACTTCTCATTTCGGAAGCCTTAAGTTGGACGAATCAACTAAGATTGGAATTTTGAGTAAACAACCTTCGAATAAGGATTTGAAGGTTCCAGCGGGTTCGTATGATGATTTCGGATTTGGACGTATGTTCGGATCAGGAGTCGGATAACCCGAGAGCGTTTCAGCGCATATTATGGAAGATAACATTTTAGAAGAATTTCATAAATTTGGGTTGGAAGGAATTTCAGTGATATTGATGTCTGTTTGGGAATCCGAGCCTGGGAATAGCTTCGTATGGTTATTCTGGAGTTAGGAGCGCGATCAGAAGTGAATTTGGATGTCCGTAGGTCATTTTGTAGTCATTTGGCTAAAGATAGAAATTTGAAGATTTTTGAGAAATCCAACCGGAAGTGAAAATTTTGATATCGGGGTCGGAATAAGATTCCGGAAGTTGGAGCAGGTCTGTAATGTCGAATATGACTTGTGTGCAAAATTTGGGGTCAATCGGACGTAATTTGATAGGTTTCAGCATCGGATGTGGAGGTTTGAAATTTCAAAGTTCATAAAGCTTTAATTGGGGTACGATTCATGATTTTGACGTTGTTTAATGTGATTCGAGGCCTTGACTAAGTTCGTGATACATTTTCAGACTTCTTGGCACGTTCAGACGGGGTCCCGAGGGGCTCGGGTGAGTTTCGGGGTGGTTTCGAACCATTTTTAGGCCATTTATAGCTGCTGGTTTTTGGCTACAGCAGTTTGCTATGCGATCACGGGGAATTGGCGGCGGTCGTGATGAGTAAAATGACAGAAATGGGCCAGTGAATCGCGATCGCAGAAAGCCTTTCGCGATCGCATAGAGGAAATGTTCTGCTGCACTGACTCGACTTTGGAGGCTCATATCACACATATATAAGGAATTTGAGATAGTTTAGAAATTAAAGTTGTAGTCCTTTGTGTCTAGTTTCTAGAAAACTAAACCAATTAGAATTTGGACTTGTGTACAAAGAGATATGGCTGTTACACTACAGGGTGTCCGGGAAGATAAAGAAGATATTTGTATTGCACATGGCTGACTTTGGCAGCTTATATCTCGATTTTTATAAGTAATTGGGAGATGACCAAAACACAAAAGTAGTAGATTTTGGAGTCTAGATTTCAAAACATTAAACCATTTGTCATTTGGAGTTTTGTACAAAACGTTATGACCATTCTACTAGAGGTTGTCCGGAAGAGATGGGCATTTGTTTTTCGCGATCGTGAAGCTTGTTCCGTGATCGCGAAGAGCAAATTTTGAGCTAGAAATTTTTGTACTTCGCGAACACGAAGAATTTTCCGGGATCGTGATGAGTAAATACCTGGGCAGAAGTTATATATCGAGGTTTCGGCCATTTTTAGCATATTTGGAGCTATGGAGCTCGAATTGAAGGATCTTTGAGGCGATTTTCACCATATGAAATGTGGTAAGTGTTTTCTTCACAATTTTGAGTTAAATACATGTGTATATATGGATTAGAATATGGAAATTAATTGAAATTGTGGGTTTTTGGTAGAAGACCTAGAGATTGGTAGTTTGGGATTTTGACTACGAAATTGAGCATGAAATTAAGAGTAAATTATATATTTGAGCTAGTAAAGTCATGGGTAATCATTATCTTCGAAAAATTTCGGAATCCGGGCACGTGGGACCGAGGGAAAATTGGTCAACTTTTCGAGTGGAGTTGGTAATATATATAATTTGAATTGTTAACAAGTATTAGAGTATATTTCATTAGTTTGTCATTATTTGGCTAGTTTCGGAGCGTTGTGCAACAATTTGAGTCATCGGAAGGGCTTGGAAGCCGGTTATGGAATTTTGGAGCGGGGTAAGTTTCCTTTGTAACCTTGCGAGGGGGAATTGTCCCCCTAGGTGAGCTAATTAAATATGTGCTACTATTTGTGGGGGCTACGTACGCACGAAGTGACGAGGGTCCGTGCGTAGCTACTATCATGTTTATGTTCGGGTAGTCTAGGAACCAAAAGCATGTTTTAGTTGCCGTATTTGTGATCTTATTGATGAAAATAAAGTGTTTAAACCTTACTGAACTTGGTAAAAGAGAATATGAATTTCTGGAAAAGATTTAAATACTATTTTTGTGACCTTTAAAAGAGAAATTTGTCATTTAGTTAAGTATTTGCTTTCCCGATGTAGTCGGGGTGGACTGTTTGATTGTGCATGACTGCGTGTGACCGCTTCGCAATTTACATTCCGCGAGCGGAGTGTTATTTCCCCCACTCTCATGGGAGCGGGACGTACGTCACGACGAGATTGAAAGTTGAAATTATGGTTCAGGTCGTTCGACCCTCGGCAGTGCACAGATATGAGTATTATGATGGCTCAAGCCAGTTGTCCTTATCCCGTATGCGCATGTTAAATTGTTAATTATTTCATGAATTTTTAAGTGACAAGATATTTGGAGGAAAATGAAGTAGTAATTGTTTATTTACTTCTAGTATTTATTTGAATTACAGTTATCTTTAATGTTTATGGTTTTTTATCATCCTCGTATGCCTATTACTGATATCATATCGTGTTAAATTATTTTGTTGGACCTTAGTGAGTGTCAAGTAGACCTCTCATTACTACCTCTTCGAGGTTAGGCGGGATACTTACTGAGTACACGTTATTTTCGTACTCATGCTACACTTGTTGTGCATTTTATTGCACAGGTACCTTCATAGCAATATGGATGACTTGGAGACTTAGACGAGCTGCATCATTCGGAGAAGACCCGCAGTCGGCAGAGTTTTCCTCTATGTATTGTATTCTCATTTTTATTCCTTGTCCAATTTGTATTTCGGACAAGTTCGTAGAATTTGTAAAGTTCTTAGAAATTGCTCATGTACTTGTGTCACCGGGTTCTGGGATGTATTTGGGATGTATTTTATCAAAATGGAATATTGGACTGTTATTTCTACTTAATGAATTTTATTTAGATATTGCGTGTTAAGTGAAAGGTAATGGTTTCAAAATGCTAAAACAGGAAATTTAACTTAACCATTTAATGATTGGCTTGCCTGACAATGGTGTCCGGCACCATCACGACCTTATGAATTTTGGGTCGTGACAACGTGGTATCAGAGCACTAGGTTCCTTTAGGTCTCACGAGCCATGAGCAAGTCTAGTAGAGTCTTGTGGATCGGTACGGAGACAGTTGTACTTATCTTCGAGAGCCTACAGGGCTGTTAGGAGTACCTCCCTTCTTGATTCCTCATCGTGCGATTTAATTCCTTTAAGGCTTATGCCTATGTTTCTTCCTATTCAATATTACGCGTCGCGAAGCGCTTGCTATGAATCAGGAATTTGAGGAATTGAAATGATGCTATGGATAGGGTGTGTGATGTTTTCCATGTGTAATTGGTTGGGGTTGTTGTTGTTGCCCTGCAGAAGGATAATATGTTGTTTCAGCTCAGTAGTTGTGTTGCTAAGAACCTTGAGGCTATGCTCAGGTAGTGATGATGCTTACGATTGGTTATCGCGCGATGTGGGTGTGATGGTAGGATTCTTGCCCATATGTAGAGGTAACGAATGACTTGAAGGGAGGTCTTCTCAGAGTGTGATTTTGAGATTTCAGCATTTTAGTTTCGGCGGAGGAAAGGCAATTGAACTATAAATGGTTAGGTTTTGGATTGATAAAGTAGTAAGACTTGGTGTTTTCAAGTGAGGCGGAATATTCACATGTGATGTGATATCGTCGTCATTAATCGAATGGAATGTGTTAAGTTTGTCGGTGCTACGGTTTCTTCGGTTGAATGGGGTCAGAGTACTGTGAAGAATTATTTAAGAAGCGGCTATCAGAGACCGTGAGGCATGGTGGTTCAGTACTGGATAAGTGTTGGTAATGAAGGCAGCTCGAGATAGATGATCTCAGAGAGTTTGAAGTCGTGGCGAACTGCTGGATTAAGGACCACAGAGAATGATGTTGAATTGAGGCAGCAATTGGGCAGCATACGATGAAGGAAGATATGTGAAAAGTTCTAGGTGATGGTTCCCTTCCTAAAAGTCCAGGTGTAAGGAACGGAAGTCAGGTAGTTGTTTAAAGGAATGAGTTTAACAAGTGGAGAGTGGCAGCGTAGCACAGGAGTTCAGTGGTAAGACAACTGCCTATCTTGAGGGAAAGTTTGAGAGTTTTAGTGGATGGTGATTGGGTCCACGAGCTTAAGTTGAAATGCGGATTATTTCGGCGGAACGTTAGATACAACAGGGAGGAGTTGTTAGGAATGAAGAAGGACGCAATGTGGCGGTAAATTTGAAGATGTTTTAGCGCATTTAGTAGATATCCATGAGGAACATACGGACTGGTAAAGTTGGTGAATGAGAGCAGGCTTAGGATGGGATATTGATGTTGTAGAGGGTGTGCAGTACAGCGTCGTTGGAAGATGTCAGTTGGTGATTTCCATAGGTGGGTTATCTTCTGTGAGTAAGTTAGCGGTTGTGTGGTTGGAAAGTCTCTATGAGGAATTCTAGTGGCTATTCGGTAGGAGGGAATGTGTGAATGATGCTAGAGAATTTGAGTATTTAGGGAGTTCTAACAGGGGAATTCGGAAGAATTGGCGGATTGGTTGAGCAGAATCATGTTAACAAAGGAGAAAGGATCTCAGCAGGGTCTAGAGTGGTGCAAGAAGTAGCTTCGGGCTAAGTAGGGGAGTCCCACCACCTGCAATTGGGCTGCAGGATTATTTTCTCATGGGGGTTGCGGATTGTCGACATATTGGCAAGTTATTACAGCTAAGGAATAAAGTCCTAATTGAGCATGGGATTTGATAAATATGTGCAAAAGTTGGTCCTATTGGACCAGGGTTAGGTTGGGAGAATCAGAATTTATGCTTAAGGCATAGGCGAGTTGTAAGGGTAGTGAATCAGTCACAAGCTTCATTGAGAAGATGTGCATGTGCTAGAAGAGCCTTGGAGATGATTGTATTCGGGGCCAGTCAGAGTGGGTGACTCTTGATAGTGGTCCGAATGAATTTCGAAGGCTAAGAATGCAGTGTTTAAGGGTTTCAGGCAGCAGTATGATTAAGAATCAATCTTGTGCAACATAATTTCTGAGAAACGGAAAATGATTGGAGTGTTTTATGTTATTTTTAGCGTGTAGAATAGTATTGGATGAGTGAGAGAAATAAACTTCGAATTGTAGAAAGGTTATCAGGAGGGTATGAGACGGTTTACGGGAATGAGACAATATTATCTCGTGAATCAAGGCCACTCGAGATGCGTGAGGATTGAGTTTTTTATGTGTCGAATGGGGTTGCTATTATTCCGACGCAATTAAGGATGATAAAGAGAAGATAGATTGGTTAGCCATGGTTGAAATGGCACATGTACGGCAGTGATCAGTTCCTTCAATGTGATTAAGTTATGCATGTGGTTTGTGCCGGTGTGTGTGTTGTTTGTCGGCCGCCGTAATGGATTTATTTGGAAGCATTCAAGTATTACGGCCTGTCAGGTGTAGGCAAATCCCAGAAGGATTATGGTGGCACAGAATACTACTTAAGGATTTGCATGTATTGTGATTGTGAGAATTCACTCGTGTGTTGTGATGATTCTCTAGAGTTGAGGTAAGTAGAAGGTTTCTATGTTATGAAGTGTTCACCCTATAAGTGGTTTAGGAGTTATGATTGAACTCTTGCGCTATCTTATATTGGCATGTTAGGTGCGGTAAACAGTATGTAATTGGGAGTAAGAATCGAGATTGCGCTTCGATGTTAACAAGGATGTCATGAGCTCGGATGAGAAAGGAAACTGGTGTTGTCTTCAGTGTCACCTCAGATCGGTGTTTGGTGAAAGAGGCTTTGTATCCTGGTTATGGGTTCTTGATTGGTTTTACAGCGTTATCATGGTCGGTGGTATGCTCGTGAAAACTTGTTACCTGGTGTGGAAGGTCGTGGGAGCGTGACCACGGGAAGATTATATAAGTGTGACATGTAGTCACTGTCACACCTGTTTTACGTTCCCACACAACCCTATTGCACGGTTGAGTTAGAAGAGTTTTCCCAATTGAAGTGACATTTTGAAAAGGGATTATTTTTTATTTAGAGTCGCTACTTGGAATTGAGTTTTGGTGTTCCAAGTCACCTTTTATTGAATCCCTTATCAAAAGGAAGATTTGACTCCTAATTTATGGTCTACGAAACAGAAGACTGAGTAAGAAATTCTGCTGACCGAGGGGAAGGTATAAGTCACCCCTCAAGTCTCATGGTTCTAGCACGATCGCTTTATTGACTAATATAAGGCTTAAATCAATTTCTAGCTATTCTTGTATTTTATTAATTATGGCTTATTTATTACCGTATAATTAATTATTTTACATATATTTTTTTTTTTGTGTATTTTCACTTAGGTGCGGTATGCACACAAGGTATTCTTCTTTAAATTTGGATGTTAAACCAAGATACGGAATGTACACATGGTTATAACACAATTGTTTTTAATTTAAATGTGTCGAGACGCGAGATGCGCACACGACCCTTTTATTATTTAGCATATCAATCCAAGGTTCGGGTATGAACACGTGGGCTAATATTTAAAGTACATTTAAAGATTTTCTAGCATTTTAGAGTATTTCAATTATTTTGTCTATTTTTTATTCGAGATATATATTTACATTTATATATTCTTACGCATTACAACAAGTCTTAAATTAGTGCCTAAGTCGAATCAATATACTCTTGTGAACCCTCTTTGTTAAAATCGACATATAAATGCGAGCATCAAATGGCAAAAAAAATTCAGCCATGACATTTTTAAGCAATTAATGCAAAATCAAGACTAAAAGTTGAAAATATAGTAATTTGACTATCACAATAATGAAATCACTTCTTGACTCCAAAACGTGAAGCAGCAAACTAACCATTCTTGAAACTATTTCAAAAAATTATACTAAATGTCAATGACAGTAAGTAAAACAAAAAAAAAAAATTAACGTAACTTTAGTCACTTTCTTTATACCCTTTTTTACTATTTTTGTTTTAAGACTAATAATGGACCATATTAACAAGTTACAGAAGTAATTTAAGCTTACCAAAATACTTTTTTTTTTTAATAGAACTTTACCAACAGGAATGAAGGATTTTTGTCCGAGACTTACGATTGACATTCACTCTTTAAGCTGAAATGCATTTTTATTTTTAACTGATGCTCCTCACGAGCCTAAACGAAAATATACCTCAACTCTAGTTTAGAACATAGGCAATACAGTTACGTCCTCGACATAACATTCATACCAACTTAACAATAGATAAGGCGAATATTAACAGGAAAGCTTCATTCATTCATGGCATATTTAGAGCAGAACAAGCAGGAAATAGACTCTTTATTAGTCTCATGTTGCTCACAAACTTACTGTTAGAATGTTCACATCAACAAACAGCTATGCGATAGGCTATCAACATGAATCACTTGACGAGAATTCTCACAAAAAATACAGTAACAATATTAAGAGAAAAAGTAGTAGATCCGAGACAGAAACGAACATTTAAGGCAGCAAAGAAACTTTTCCTTTTAAATATAAAAAGTCGAAACTGGTACAAGGAAACAACTTTCGAATCATCAGAACCAAAAACCATAACAAACTTTGACTTCGAAACTCTCGGAACACGATGAACCTCAAACGTACTCAACTGGGTTTGGGCATTTTTTTTTTTCGGCTGAGATTTAGACTGTTCACGAGCTTCTTTTGTGAAGTATTTTCTTTCTTCTTTCAATGTTCCTCCTTTAGTCTCTTTTTCCTTCCTAAATCTCCTCCTGTTTTCCTTTTTTCTTTCCCAGACTTCCTCTTTCTTCTCTTTTTCTTTTTCTTTCCGTTCTCCTACCCTTTTTTCTTTCTTTTTGTCCTCCTTATATAAAGTGTATGAGTGGGGAAGTTTATGTGTTGGTGTGTGTGTATTGATGGAAAAGAAAAGTGGGGGAAGTGGGAAGTGAGGATGAGAAACGTGAGAGTTGGTGGGGGTGTGAGTGTGTGTGCAATGTGAGAGAAAGATTTGAAAGTTGGGTTAGTGGGTGAGAAAAGTGGGGATAATGGGATTAGTAAAAATAAAAAATATAAAATAAAAAATCAGATTTTTTTTTCTTTATCTATTAAAGTTCCTTTTTTTATTAATTAAATTATAAAGATAAGAATATTAACAAAAAATTTCTTATATTATAGGGAAATTAAATATTTACATATACTTTAAATGATACTAAGAAAGATTCTATAACTTACTTATTAACATTATAATTAAAAGGAACCATATATATAGAAATAAAATTTGTACTCTAAGAATGTGAGTATTTTTTTTTCAAATAAAATATACTAAGAGTAAGATAAAAGTTTGAAACATCATGATTAGCCCTAAAAGAAATATTTACACTAAAATAGTATAACATTTGAGTGTAGTAAAAAATTAGTTGTTCACAGCATGCCCCTCTTTGCTTGGAAACATGAAGAGTTTTCAGGCAAAGAAAATGAACAAGGCGACTGATTTTCGACCTCACTATTATTTAACAAAGAAGAGAAGATAAAAGAAAATGATGCGACCGAGCCTTGGTTTTAGGCCGCCTACATATCCCGGGTTATAAGGGAATCAGGTCACATGTAGTTCAAGTGAAAGAAGAGTGATGAAGAGTCGAGCAAAGTTCCGCCGAGGTTCCGATCCGTGGTTCCTACTATTACATCAAAATCAAAATAAAATTACATACTCTTGAAATCTAAAAGTTACAAAATTCCTATCTAAATGCCATCTGGAATCTTGTCTTGATTCTTGACTTGCTTCCTCCTTTGACTTTAGACTGAAACTTGATGCTCTAGATATAACAGACTATGAAAGATTCTTAACAGGCTTGTTTCTTGATCTGATGATGAGAAGATGGATCTTGAGACCCTATGTCTCCGCAGGCATTATGTCAAAGCTGGTTGCGGCTGATATTGATATCAAACATTCCATTTTTTCCGGCAAGAGCTGGAATCTTATTTTTGCACATCCAATCCGTACTTCACAAAAAACAAAACAAAAATCTGCAAGCCATCACAAACAACAAAACAAACAAAAATTTTCTGCCCTAGTTTGCACTAGGAAATTTTTGTGAGTTATTAAAAACACAATAAAATATCTTAGCTATTGCAAAATGAAGAATTGAAAGAGAAATGAACTTCTTCTTTTCTTTTTTTTTTTATAATAGGGGATGTCGTACCCTATGTTAACATGATAGAAGGCAACCAGGGGATGTAGTACCCTTTGTTGGCAATAAGATGAGACTCGTGGCACTCTAAGATGCTACTAGGGAATGACATACCTTATGTGGGAAAAAAGTAAGGCAGCCAGGGGATGTAGTACCTTTGTTGGCAATAAGATGAGGCTCGTGGAACCTCGAGATGCTACTAGGGAATGTCGTACCCTATGTTGGCAATAAAGTGAGGTTCGTGGCACTCTGGGATGATACTAGGGAATGTCGTACCCTATGTTGGCAATAAAATGAGGCTCATGGCACTCCGAGATGCTACTAGGGAATGTCTTACCCTATGTTAGCAATGAGAAATGCAACCAGGGGATGTAGTACCCTGTGTTGGAAATAAGATGAGGCTCGTGCCACTATGAGATGCTACTAGGGAATGTCGTACCCTATGTTAGCAATGAGAAATACAACCAGGGGATGTAGTACC